>CM056169.1:27403475-27454699 GCA_029691765.1 Entomobrya proxima
GTGCTTTTGAAAAACAATAAAAATTCAAATATTTCCAAACTTGGTTTAAAGTTTTAAGAAACGAGAAATTTCAGATGCTCTTTAAAAGCTTAGTTTTGAAAAGCCTGCGATATTTGTGGATTTACATGTACCTACCTTCATTCATTAAATATCTAGTACTTTATGCAATGCAAGTCAATGTTAGTACGCAGTCTTATTTACGTGCTTTTTATTGTCAGGTGCACAATGACCAGGGTGTAAAATTAGCGTAAAGACACAAACTCTTTCGTTTTTCACTTAATAATCCTTTACACATGTGCAAATATAGAAATATTTTATGAAATTTCTTAAAAAGATGATGTTAATCCGATTACATACATGCACCTGTAGATATGGTGTTAGTATTTTGTGCACATATTTTATTTTACATATACAATCAAACGATATTTTGTTTGTAAAGAATTATGTTTTCGTAGGTACAAACACAGAGTAAAAAATATGATATGGTACATATAGATAAACATGCAGTTTTATCTCTTGGTGCTTGTGTACACATTTATAAATTCAGAAAGCTTTTGGAAAAAACAATCATTGCTTGCCTTTCCACCAAGCAGCAGCATACCTGTTTCTCCATTAAAATTCAGCTTAATTTTTTGACTACGACAGTAAATCAGCTACCAATCTTGATTCAGAAAGTCATTCCAGTTTTAGTTTACATATTAAACCAAGTCAATATAAAGTCAAAGTGATTTTAACACAGCAGCTATTTCGAATTTCAAGTCCAGTTATGTCCAACCCTGGCTCCAACTTAAATAAAACCCTAGATTTTACTCTATTTTCTGATATGGAGTTACACACAGTCCGTAACCATCTTTTGGAAGGAACCATGTCCACCTTAAGTCAACTTTTGCATGTAACCGGTTTGGTGGATGTCGATAAGGGTACTTTAGACCGACTCAGGGCTACCGTTACTGCACGCAATAAAGAGTTGGTAAATGTCAACTCTCAATTGGCCGAACTGAGAAAGAAACTGGAAGAACATGAAAAATGCAAACCTCAGGAAAATGTTCAGGAACAAGTTGCACCAAAAATTGAATATCTGGAAGTTAGTCCATCACAGAAAACATCTAAAGATGAAAATGACGATCAGGAAAGAGTTCTGAACTTCATTGAAGATTTATCCATTAAGCTAAACCTGGAAGTTGAAGCAAATGATTCCACAACTTCAGAAAATCATTTGGCTAAACTGCAAGCCAAATTGGACGAACTGAGTGACAAGTGGAAATGGGAAAGGAGCCAAGTATGCAGTTTAAAGAAGCTGGTGAAACGGGTCATTGGATATAATCATGTTCCAAAGCGAATTTTATCAGGCAACGCTTTCATGGAAAACCCAGAGGATACTGAAATTGGCGGAAATGTCAAGCGTGTGGGAGTTGGCCGGCTGAGATGCGCAAAGTGTGAAAATCTGTTTAAATCTTCAGCGGAGTATTTGAAACATGAAAAATCTGCGCAGTAAGTACAATTTTTTAATAAAGCTTTATAAAGTCAAAGTATCTTGGAATAACTATGTAAAATTGAAAAATGCTTCTTTTGTTTGCAGCTCTACATATTCCCCAGATCAAGAGAAAGGTTTGGAAATTACAGTTACTGGAAAGTTTTCTAACGGACGCTTAGTTGTCAAAACAGCAAGGAAAATTGTTGATTCGGAAATCTCCAAGAAATTCAATAACAAGGCATCATTTTAACTTAACGAGCATTTACTTGACATAATATTTTGTATTTAAGTATTTAGATGTGAATTTTGTACGTTTTTTGCACATCATTTTCTATTGTTTTTGTTATTTTGTGTTACTAATTCTTAATTAATGTTATTTGTTTCTTGTACGTATATATATGTTTACATCATATTTTTTTACTTTATAGTACGTGATAGAAGTTTACGTGTAAAATAACTGGATGTTTTTATTATAATCTGGTGTACTATTTAAATGTAAATAATTATACTTTACCTCATCGTATGCTTGCATAAAGCTAAAGATATTACAAAGACTAAAAATCTGTAGAATATTACATGTATTGAAACGTTTAGGTACACAATTGCATTCATGAAATGTCTCCGTACACGTGAATGTGTTTTTAAAAGACTTAAACGGCCTAGACCTTAGCCTGAACAGTTTCTACGTATTTATAAATACAAGCATACCTAGACCCTCAGAAAATTGAGGCAATGTCACCACAATTATGTTGTACTAGCAACTTGTTTCATTATATCTCGTACATAACGATTTTAAAAACGAAAATGTGTAAGTAGACTTGTTTTAACAATTTTTAAATCGCATTAATAAAACACATTGTTATTGTTACAATCCCTTTTTACGTTTTACTCTACACAACGCTAATTTACTTTTACCGGAAGTTGAGGCAGCAATTCCTACAAACACAACATTGCAATAACAAAAAAATTAAGCATTCTTCCTGGAGTAAATTATCGTAAATGTCTAATGTCAAGAGCATTGTTAAACAATATTAATATCATAATACGTCAGAAAATCTAGGTTGCTAAATGAGGAATTAATTTAACCTCAAGTAATAACTATAGGTTATTGAATAATGAAAATTTGTGGTATAAAAGTTTCAATTTTTTCAATATTATGCACGTGTAAGTGTTTTTGATGCTTGTTCAGAGTTGAATATTTAATCAGTTTTACATTGTCTAGGATCGATCAGAAAATCGTTTTGTAGATTATAACAAGGTTATCATAGTGACCAGCTGCTCTGGCTAATATTTATACATTAATATGGTTTAATAATATTGTTATGAGTAAAGGTAGCTAAGAGCTTGTCATTTTCTCATCCATATTGACTCAGATCTAGTTAGAATCTTAATGCTGCATAAAGTGTAATGCACATTATGCACCATTTCAATTTTTAAGATGACCCGCAGTTCTAATGAATAGAATCTTACTTTTAGGATTATACTTTCCATATCAAAAGTAGATATACCAGTTGGTATTGAGGTTGGATTTTGATTTAGGAGTGTTCATGTTACCAATATAAAATGAAAGCCATCATGGCATTTAGTTTATTTCCCCACCTAATACATTCGCAAACCCATACTTATATTCTAACATTTTAACTTCCGCATTTTATTTAAGTTCAGTTTGTAACGAATGCCAACAACAACTACGGGCAGACGCAAAGTACACCGGAAAATGCAATTACAAGAAACCTAAATTGTACATTCTGCACCTCCAATTTACAACACTTGTAATTTGCATTAATGACAAATCGGCCAAAATTCAAATACATACTTCCTTAATATGACTAAGCAAATATATTGAACTACTAAATCCAAGTCATCAGAAACAGACTTTCAGTAGCATGCACAACACTTTACTGTTAGCACAAATGCGTTTGTGATAATGAATATTTTCAGTGGATTTTTTAAAAACATAAAGTGAATTTAAATTATAGCATAATGGGATGTAGTGTCAGCAAGTTAAAATCATCGGAAAGTCAAGAAAATCTTGATCACCAGGCATTAAAAAATAAATTGGTATAAGCAAATAAAGGCATCTAGATTTACACTAAAGTGTAATACGCTACCACTTTTTAAAATTATTTGACTTCTTAAATTACAGGTTTTGGAAAAGATCTGCAGTTTTCTATGCTTTGACGATTTGAAGAGCTTTCGGGTGGTGAACCAAAATTGGAACAGAGCTGCTTTACCTGGCATGAGAAAAGTTAGTGTTCTGAATCTCACTGATATGTTCAAAGTACGCGAACGGCACCTACAACTCAAGGAAAAGTGGAATACAAGCACTGCTGAGGGATTTATGAGCCGCCTTCTTGTTCAGCCTCGCTGGGTAGATATGTTACCTGGGTCATCCAACATTGCTGAGGGTTTGGAAGCCGTGATAAAACTAATAAGAAGCAACAGTATTTATTTTCCTTGTTTAACTTTCTGTATGGGAACGGTACTCAGTTGTGTGGAGCCAAGCCTTTTCAATGACATGCTTGTGTCTATTGCACCTTTTGTGAGGGAACTCGACTTAGAAATTGAATACGTTCTTCTCCAGTGTAACATTACGAACTTGGAGTTTCCTAATTTGTCCACAATACGAATAGACGAATATCTTGATGTTCACTATCATTACGATGACGATATAAATGAGCAGCATTATGATAGCCTTGAGCTACGGTGTTTTCAGCAGATTTTGCAAGCATCTCCAAATCTAAAAACAGCTCATTTAACCATTGTCGGAGATTCCAAACGTATTGGAAGTTACATACAAGCCATGGCCTACACACAATGTCTCAAAATTGAAAACCTGCACTTGTATATTGATATTCAAGATGCACACCTTGCCATGCTTCAAACAATACGTGTTACCCTGAAGCAAATGAAGATTTCAATGGGTTATGATTCTGCATATGCACCAGAGAACCTCAAGACCTTTTTGGAAAGCCAGAGTGGAAGTTTAGAAAAGCTGGAACTGGAATGCCATTGGGTTTCGAGTATGAGGCAACCTATGCCAATTACATTTCCTCGGATGCAAAAAATACAGTTTCTAAAACTGGGAATATGCAACTTTCTATATCCAGGATTATGTTACAAGCAAATATTTCCCTGCTTGAAGCATTTAGTAATTGGAGACAATGATAATTTTGTCTACAACAGAATTGAGCAAGTTTTAAATTCTGGAATGAAGCCGTTGAGCACTGTACAAATTCTTGAGTTTGGTCAGTGGTTGGATAACCCAGAGATAATAAATCAGGCGGCCAGAATATTTCCCAATTTGATTAAGTTAAAGGTTGGAGGAACGGAAGCAGTACTAAAGGCAGTGGGCTATGCCATGACAAAACTTGAAGATCTGACATTGGCCGAGTGGCAAGAGGATGCCATTTTGACCAACATAACTTTTGTTGGGTACCTACAGCGCAAGCTTGGAAATGACAACAGGTTATGGAATGGAGTTGGGAACCTAGTCTTTGAAAGAAACAAAAACAACACCATATTTTTTCAAAGTTTGTTTTAAGTCACATTTTCATGTTTTGAAATTATTTTTTTAAATTTACAGTTTTGTAAATGTTTGACTTAATGCAGGTTTAAAGGTTTTGCAAATCGAGATAGAGAGGGTTACAGACCTGGGTCAAATAAAACCCATTTCCGCAAAAAACAGAAAGCGGCCAGCTTCATTCGAGGTAAGGCAAACCACATATTTTTCTTATGTGTTTTTGTATTTTTAAAATTATATTGTAATTATAATCAAATCCAATATTCTCAACAGTTTTTGCAAAGTTTGCTGGAATGAATTAATAAAATCTTTGGAAAGGAACAATGTTACATCAAATATCATGTACACGCGTTTAAGAAAACGTAACTGGTTTGTATTGTAGGGAAATTTATTTCGAGATATCTAGCCACCCTGAATGAAATGTGAATAAGTATTTTTACCAATCTTTAACAGACAGTTTGCTTTTCAACCAGGTAATTGATGAACGCCGTTGTATATAAAACACCCCTAAGTTATGTAGCTTAATTTGTTTTCTACACTTTAAGTCGTGTTGGTTAAAATAAACAGTTTAAGTAACATACTTATTAGCTTGCTGCTTCAGCAGAGGAGCTTATTAAGATATAGTGGTCCATGTGTCTGTGTGTCCGTCTATTTTATTTTTCCAAGTTAGGCTTTAAATTAGGGAAAATAGTCTCTAAACCATGGAAAATAGGCTCTAGACCAGCTAAAATGGGCTCTGGACCAGCTAAAATGGGCTCTAGACCAGCTAAAATGGGCTCTAAACCAGCTAAAATAGTTTAGTAATCAAGAACTCTGCTTATATTTAGCAGCGAACAATTATATGGTTTACCATTTACTGGTTCTGTAAGTATTACATACAATGAGCTTGCTGCTACCTTATTGTCATGAATAAACGTAATCTGAAATATAATTGATTGGATATGTTTATAAAAATGCAAACTGGTTTTAAATAAAATGGTTAACTATAGCTAGGCAACCGTTCATATTGAGATTCAATATGGGTCCTTAAGCTTTGATCAAGTTTTACGGTGGTAAGACAAATCAAGACTGGTACAAGACTGCGGATTATATTTGTCTAATCCCTAGGAATTATAAGGGTTCTCGACAAAACAATGGAGTTACTTTTGCCGACTAAAAATGCTCATAAAGTACCTAACAAAATTAAAGTTTCGTTTCTTATACCATTTAGGGATCGTCAATGGTGACATGCTTATGCATCAGAAATGAAGATTCGTATTGACTCAAAGTAACTTATTTGATTACATCGTTTTGTAGCAAACTACCTCTGGGAAGAAACTATGAGTTGGTCAATGATGCCTGTATCACTATATATTCATAATCGCGAGTAATTTTTCACAACTTGTAAATATTGTAAACATTGAAGCACACTTAAGTTTTTGGAACTAGCTTAGGAGACGTCGAAGATTTTGCATAATCTTTCATTCTTCAAATTAATTAATAAAGTGTCATAATTAAAACACGTATAGTTTCTTGCGGAATTTTAGCTTATAACCTTACGTGATCATGTAAAATGGCTGACTCATTAATTGTTATTACTTGATCATGAGGATGTCAAGTTTTTGCAAGGAAGAAACTGTGGTCTTCTAAAATTTGAGTTGTAGTCTGAGTATTGACGTTGTCTTGTGATACAAGAATACAGCTAAAAAAATGTATGTAAATATACGAATATAATGTGACATTTTCTGTCTACTTATTTTATGGTCGGCAAATGTAACTTTTTTGGGGTAGTCATAAGATAAGTCTTTAATCTGTCTATTGTTCTGTAGTTAATCCTGGCAGTCGGTCAAAATACCTTCGGTAGATGCAACGTAGTCAGTTTTGACTATGAGTAAAAACTAATTTCGTTTAAAGTTCAAATCCTAACTGCTACTTAAATAATTGCTGTAGTAACTACAGTGTAGTTACCAAATACTGTTGCAGACATTTTAGCTATATCTTAAGTACGAATAATCCATATTATTAATCAGTGTTAGTCAAGTATCCAAATTCATTGAAGACAGGCAACTAATGTATATTTCTGGATTGATTTTCTCCGAAACCCTTAGAATCACTTTTATAATCTGTATAGGACTCTTACAAAAGCTATTAACACAACAATAACTAAACTCGCATTAGATAATTTTTATTTTTTAAAAGTAACTGACTGTTTTAATGAAATAATTAGCTTATGTGATTGCTTACTAGCAAAAATACATCAGAAGTAATTAATTGGTTTAGAATTTACTAATGATTTCTCTGGAGTAATAGGATGAAAAGAGTGTGACAGACGGACAGATAACCATAATATGTAATAATAGGTTAACCATAGGTAAACCATAATAATAGGTTTATGAAGTTGAAAAGTTTGGTATGTTACACGGTTGAACGGTTGAATATTGTTGCTAACAGTCATGTCAGTTTATTAGTATCGATGGAAGCATTTTCATTAAAAGAAAAATATTAAAGCATGACAAGTTCCACCTTAATCTAAAGAATTGTGAATTACCATTTGCTTTTTAAATTAGACCTATTTATGATTATGATATATGTAACTTTATAATTACTCACGTACGCATTCAAAGTGGTTGAGGGATCACTCAAAAGATTGAAAATCAGTTATCATAATGCACATTAATTTCTGCAAAACAGATATTCCATGCATCATTTGTGGCCGACAGAACATGTATAGGTACTGAAAACATGCAAGCGTATACACTTAAAATTGGTTTGCACCTAAACTGCTAAACGTATAACGTATGAAACATTTTCTTATTCGATTCCCTACCATTTATTCCATATGCTTATTCATCAGACATTTGAATTAAACCGTTTCGTCTACAAACAACTGCACGAAGTCAAATAACGCTTATTTTATGCCATGAATGATTAGAAAATTGTAAAATACTTTTTGCATGACAAGCCATTTTAATATATCATTGCATCATAACTTGTCAAAAGAAATTAGGAGAAAAGCTGTCATGTAAATATATTAGCATGCAGTCCCTTTTGAGACTGCTAAATGCGTTAAGCCAATCACTGATTATTCATTTGCATAAACATACGTAATTTAACTTTGGCATAACAAGTTGTCAAAAAAATATTTTGGGCAAATTCATATTGTGGTTTCTCCCTTACACCAAACACCCGATTACCCTTTATGCATTTTCTCGAAAACTTGTTCCCGAAGGTGGACTTTGCCCTCTCCATTGTTCTCACCAATTAGCAAATTTGTTCTGTTTTGTGACTCTTTTTATTTGAGTAAGAGTACTTAACTTTCGTCTAAGGTATCACAAAATTCGTTTTAAATTTCGCAGAGCTTCGTGTATTACTAATGACAATACACAAAATACATATTTCCAGCGATTGCTGAGCAACGTCCAAAAGCTTTTTGCAATTTCAATAAGGAAACAGCCAGCCGCCAATGCCAAACCAATACCTAGAACCAAAAATATAACCACTACATTTCCTTTCATGTCCGCAGCCTTCAAAGGGATTTGATTTCGCACAAATTTACCAGATCCCAAAATTCGCTTCCACCATTCAAAAATGCCTGATTGTTTTAGGGTCTTAATACGGCGTAGGACGTATGGGGGCACAATGCCAGTTGGGTCCATTCTCAAACTTACATTCGTGTACATTTCTGAGCTAATGTCCGCTGGGCTGCCGCTCCGTTGCAAGTCTTTTGTAATTTTAGTACTTTGGTATGCAGGTAAAAACACTGCAGTATTTTTGCAGTTTTTCAACTCCTTTGTTAGAACTTCCAGTTCAGTATCCCTGAAACCTATCTTAGAAACCTATCCTATTTCAAAAAACAGAACTTCAAAAAGTCTTAAGGGATAAGAGTTATGACATTTTTAAATTTGGCCGCCAGGGGGCGTGCGCTGGGGAAAAATTGGGGTGTCAATGAAAGCAGTAAGACCTAAGGAACCTATCAGAAAAATAAATTGAAACAAGTTGTTAATGGAAATGAGTTAGCACACTTTTTAATTTTGGGCTCTTAAGTTTTTTGAAACTTGCTTTAGACCAGCACAGTTCATGCTGAGAGCTACCGTTTACAAAAAAACAGAATTCAAAAATTCCAATTCTAAGGGGTGTTTTAGGGGCGACGGGCGGACGGGCGGACGGACCGGAACAGACCAAATGTGCGAAATGAATAATTAGCCTGCGGCTACTTAACAAAGGTGACAATATATGATATTGCCTGCGCTTATAAGTAAACGATTTACCAGATATTGTCTCAAAATTAAAAATTTCTTTTGAAGCATGCTCAAGAATGTTTCCACTTTTAGTAAAGAGTTTGAAATTATTAGCTAACAATTGCGCCAGAGTGTCATAAGGAATTCTAGCACGGGGTAAAATCAAATTGTACACATTTACGTTTCTGTATGCATTGCTTAAAACCACTCCCATCAAAAGCAATATTCCTGTGCAGATACGAGTACTAGAGCATTTTATAAATATTCTAGAAAACGGATCTCCTTGCTCTAAAAACACCTTATAAATTGATAGAAAGTTTTTAAGTACCGCATTGCGTGCTTTGTTTACCACTTTGAAGAAAATACTAAGCACAAGCACACAAGTTAAAATACACTGCCAGACGTTGCCCTCGTAAGCAGCTAGCAACTCGGTAAACTGAAACGGAGAAATTTGCGGTTTTCCACAACTGACAAACTGGAGGTTTGCAGTTGAAACATGCATGACAAGGGAATATTCGTAACGCTCTTGATGGTTTATATATTGCACTGTCGTGTGCCACTGCGCAATAGTCTGCCAATTCCGTGGATATTTGGTTGATGCCTTGTTGTTACAGATTTTGTTTCCTCGGGCGTAACTGTGGTTACCCATTATGTCTTTTAGGATGTATGTGTACAGTTGCAGGATTTTGTCGTCATGCTCGTAATTCTTTTGATAAAGTATTTGCACGATTGAGTTACCTTTGTCACATTTGCCACACACCAAAAGCATGCTATTCCCTGCTCAAAAGAGTTTGCAATAGTGACAACAACCTACTTCAAGCGATTTACCATTCCCAGGCTTTCAACAGCTCGTCGATTGTTAAACAGTGGAAGAATCTACTGCTAGGAGATTCAGAAAACTCTTCTACCTTTTATAACCTAAATTCTGAATAATTGTTTGCATTTCTGTTGTAATATGACAATTGTAAAATTATTTGTTTACTTTTTTTGTTCCCACATTGACTAGTCCTAAAGATATAAGCACCATGCGTTTTTGTACTTGTATGAAACGATTTTTGGAGTTTGCAATAAAGAAAATCAATCAATCAATCAATTTGTCTAAAACATTGGGGAACATATTTCCAAAGAATCGTTCTGAATAAATTAACCAGGAAGTTTGTTCATCTACCGGTTGTGCAGCTTCTGCGATGGTTTCAATGGAAACAATTTCTGTCCGCGTGCTTAGTAAAAATGTGTGATATCTCACATGGCTGTAGAAACTAATTTCAGGTAATAAAACAGAAACTTGTATTATCCTTCCTATTGGTTTGTAAAGCTTTGAATGTCCTACGAACAGATGAGCAACACAGTACAGATCTTGTGATTCCTTCCTGCCATATATATTTGCATGTAGACGTATTTGTAACTCGCTGTCGTAATTGTAAATAGCAGCATTAGGCATGTCCACAAAAACATGAAGAACTTGTGACTTTATTATAAACATTTTTTCTTTTCGTAGACTGCTAGACAACGAGGAACGTGGAGCTGAACTGTCCTCATAATTCGGCCGGAACAATTCAAGCTGTGCTGCACACTTCCACGGTTTTGTAGCAGCTGAATGTCGGACAATGTTTTCGCCAATTAGTTAGTTAGTTAGTTAGTTTGACTTTATTCAGTAGAATAATCTGGCATCAGTGTGTAATGTGAAATCAAAAGAAACACCACACTGTTTTCAATGCCATAAAAGATCTATACAATTTCCGTTTTCTCAATAAATCCATATTTTAAATTCTAATCAAAAGAACATAATCCGAATTATCAACAATAATTGCTAGTCTAACAATTTAGTAACTTATACTAGTACTTTTTCGTTTTTGAATTATAAAATTTTCTACCATCTTTAAAAAGACTCCATTACTCAAGTCAACACCTTTACATTTTCTTACATTCTCATTCCATAATAGCATAGCTGTATATTTTAGAGAATCTTTGAACTTCTCTGAATTACATTTGAAAGTTACTATACTTCCATAGAAACAGTCAGTACCATTTTTAAAGTTAAACCAATCTCTGAACATATCATTATCTCCAAATTTCATGACAAATTTTAGAATCATAATCAATCTTCTTTCCATCAAGGTAAGCAAATTGACCTTATCCAACAATTTATATATATCAATGTTTGGTTTTGACTTCTTTTGTTTCAATGAGCTATTAAATCGTTTATAAAGTACCGGATAAAAAAACGAAAGTAGGTACCGATTAATTTTCTCCTGTAGTCTTTCAATTTTTGATTTACATTGTGTACTCCAAATAATGAAACAATAATCAACAATAGTAACAACAAAACAAGACAAATATATTTTCACATTAGTTTCAGTAAAAAATCGTTTTAAAACATACAGAAGCCAATACAGAAGCTTGTTGCCACGTACCAAGGCTGGTGTAAGTACATCGGGTATTTGCAAGGATAGTTCCACAATATATCGGATATATTGTCCCTGAAATCAGGCATTCCCTTAGGAGTCATCACAATCGCTGTATTTGTTATTTTGGATTCTTCATATTCTAAAAATACAGCAGGAATCATATTGCGTAGAATTACTGGAAACATAGTAGGTAAATATATGTCTATGTCTTGGTAATTGTTTAAAACCACGAGACATCTTGCAGTTTGCAATGGCCGTAAAAGCTGGTGAAGGTTTTGTATTACTGGAAGAGTATTTTTCATGTTTTCTATTTTAGAATAAGCGTCTTGTGCCAATTTTATTTTAGTTTTTATCCCAAAGATATCGTAAGGAACATAATCAAAATCCTGCGCAGTTTTGTTTTCAAAGAAGAGATTTCTTATTGAAAATGATTTAGCATCTTTTGAATGTGTATGCCGTACCACAGCAAGAACTATAACAAAAACGAACAATATTTTTCTGAACATTTTAAAGTTGCTTATTACAAACTTTGTCTTTCTTATCCAACAGAGACGAACAAGCTAATTGTATATTGTGAATTAGACAATCTATATGTATGACATGCATAGAAATATTAAATCAAATAACTTTGTAAACAACAAAGAACGCTCCCAATAGCTTTTATAAACTTCCATTTCTAGTAAATTTAAACATATTAGATTGGGATAAAGTTTATGTCTTTATATAAGTTTATTGCAAAATAATCCGATACACAGACAGAGCGTTATATTAGAACGAGACATTTGGAACAGTGCTTCAGTGTGCTACCTTTATACTAAAGTTCAAAAATAGGCTAAAGTAAAGTTCTATTTCAGACTGCGTCAACACACGAGACAGAAAAACAAAAACTAATTATTATAATTGAAGCTGAAATTTTAATGCTGCACGAGCCAAGCCCTACCTAAAATTTTTAGGCAATACAGCTATGCGTCCGAATAATAAAATTGCTCGCTCCGTTCAAGTTCTTTGATATTTCTTTTAACTTGTCGTGGAAAGGTTGATTGTTCTTAGTGTGCTACTGTCATACAGTATTTGAAATGAGATGTACCATAATGTAGATGTACCATAATGCAAAGAATGGACTGTGTGTAATGCGAAAAAAATATTTAAAATAAGAATCGGTGAATAGTCGTTAGCTTAACTACAAGTTTTTTAGATTAAAAATTCTGCACGTTTATTAAAACATCTATTTGTTAATGTAAAATTAAAAACCTATAGTAAAATTACTACTGCTAGTCGTGCTACAGTTTAATTGGATTAACAACTTTTTTGCATTTAGTCACAAGTCTTCGGGCAAAAGCCCGACATTCATTCGAACAAAAACCGTAACCGTCACATTAAACAATAAATAATTTTATTTGCAACATTTTTGCAATAAGTAACAAATCTTAAACAATAAATAATTTTAACAACTTATTTCCTTACTACAAAAGTTGCTATTTTGTCCTGATTACGTATATTGCATATGTTACTTTTGAATTGGTACTGCTGCTTTCCATTTTTTGCTATTCTGTGTACTCTCGTAAAAGCCAATGGCAAATTGGCAAAAGCTTGGGTCCTTAAAAATAAATTCAGCCTCTTTAAAGATTAAAATGAACAATTCTAAAACATTTATGATCTAAATTCGTGGCACGTAAAAAGACCCAACGTAAGAATCCCCAATTTTTGAGACCCAAACGTAAAAATCCACAATGCGTAAAAAGACCCAACGTAAAATCCACAATTAAACATTGAATTGCACAATAACCGTTATTAGCAATATAGGGTAATCATTGTAATACATAGTAAAATGCTGATTTTAAAAATTCTAACAATGTTCTTTAAAGTTTTCGGAAATTTTTCTATAAATACTTATAAATGTTATATAATAAAGCCATATTTTTTAAAAGTTTGAAGTAATTCATGCAATATACAAACCCACTTCTTTCAAACTTTCAACACTAATTTAGGTAATCGTGCATGGACCGCCACGCAAAACAAGCTTTTTACCTTGCAATTGTCAACAACTTGCAAATCTGCCCCAACTGAGACTGATTCACTACCCATCTTCGTTGTGACTTAATATTACTTTAAGTATTTAATCTAGTTTAGGATGCAAACTGTTCCGCAAGTTATCTTGAAATGGTAGCATTTTTCAATTTTTGTAGTCAGAAGTGCAATCAATAATGACCAGCAAGATTCATGCATTATCCTTGTATGCAAATTAAAGGATAATACATTAGGATATTTTGCATGTAGGGACTTTTTTTGACGAAATATTGTGATTTATGAAAATATATGACTTTTTTATATAAATATAAAGATAACATATGTAGACTCCGAAAACTATGAGGAACATTTAAAGAAAAACCGACATTTTGACTATGTATTTGCCAATTGTTTACCCTTCAATCCTATTTGCTATTTATGCTGGTTATTGTATGAATTCTGAATTTTATTTGGGGATTTTTACGTTGGGTCTTTTTACGCATTGTGGATTTTTGCGTTTGGGTCTCAAAAATTGTGGATTCTTACGTTGGGTCTTTTTACGTTGGGTCTTTTTACGTTGGGTCTTTTTACATGAGACCTCTAAATTTCAAACTAATATTTATGATAAGTATCTTAAAGCTAACTCCATAAATTTACTGCTACAAGGAAAACCAAATTAAATTCAAACATTACTTGCACAAATTCCCGTTTTTGCAATTATATGTCAGTATGATTCATCAGAACAAATCATGACTTTTACAAAGTCCATACCACTCGTACTTGCAATGGATTTTTAAGTCTGGATTTTTAAATATAAATACTTATCAATGTTGGTATTTTAAACTAGTTTTACTTGATTGTTTGGCAGAGTTTCAGCCATACAAAAGCATACAGAACCAAAAATGCGATTTTCAGTTTTCCTGTGTATTTTCTATTTTACATCTGCCTATGCCTTGTCCTTCCAAGATGAACAGAACATTCTTGAACAGGTACTACGACTTATTATAGTTAATATACTGAAAGTGCTTGAATATCATTACCAAAGTCCATTTAAATTTACTTACAGGTATTACTTAGATTATATAGTGAATATATTTGAAAGTGGTCAATGTCATTAACCAAAGTTTATCTAAAATTTACAGTTCCAAGAAAGGGTCAAAGGAAACGATACAAAACCCTACATGATCTCAGACACGTATCTTAAAAGGTGGCTTAAGACAACAGACTACAACCTTAAAGATGCGGAAGAAATGTTTTTTGAGGTGCTTACATTTTTTATCGATTTAAACAGAACTTGAGAGTAATTTCTAATTTGCATATATACATCTTCGCTCAGAACCTTGAATGGAGACGGGAAAATGACGCAGACAACCTTCCTCTGGCAGATTACTCTGATTTAGAGCAAGACTACGTCTATCGTACTGACACCCAGGACAAGCAAGGGAGACCAGGCAAGTCACAAGTGTTTGCATAAGTTACTCACTAAAATATCCTATGAGTTGGAGATTACGTTCACGACTAAACATAATTTTACAGTTATTCACCTGAACTATGGACAATGGGACGTACGAGCAGCCACTGTGCAAGGAAAGCTGCGCCGGTTATCATTGTACATATGCCGAATGTTTGAGACTGCGGAGCAGCGATTAACTAAAGCCAGTGAATCCGGATTGAATATAACCTCTACAATTGCAATACTTGATCTAGATGGATTTAATACTGTTCAGCATATGTGCACTTCTTGTAAGTGATTCCGACTATCTGAAGAAATGGTACTACACCCGAATGAATTTTAAATCCAAATGCCTACTGAATTTTTTTTAGGTGTTCCACTATTCATACAGTTTGTGGATTGTTACGAGTCCCACTACCCATTGATTACTGACGAACTGATATTCATAAACGGTACAAGATTCAAGCACGCATTTCCATTAGTTGAGAAGAATTAATCATATATTACAAGCGGTTTTTCTATTTGTGTCCTTACTTAAGCTCCAGCAAAATTTCAAACTCTGATGACGGCTGCATCTGCGATATTACGCGATACCACACTTAAGGCATGTCGTTATTTTGACGACAAAAGCAAATGGATGCCTTATTTGGATGAAAGGATTGAACGTGACCAACGCTATCGTAATGCTGGAGGTACAAAAGAGTTGTGACATGACCGGATATTAGAACGATATAAAGCATTTGTCGTAAAAAGGCAATGTTGTTTAATTACCACTGGTAATTTACTAGAGTTTTAAATTCAAAGACAAGTGTGTTATAACATATAACTGTGCTATATTTATGATATATCAAATATTTTATGGGAAACGCATAAAAATTAAATTCCCGATTAACTGCCTAGTGCCAAGATTGCGATGTTTATCACACCTTACCCAATTACAAGGCTGATCTTTTTGAATTCATAAAATATGAATTACGCATAGATTTAAAAGCAGTGCTATTCAGGATGTCTGACATGTCAGCAAGACAATACGTTAGGTATGATAGAATGATATGCAATTATGCTCGATATCGATGGCAACTTTACAGGATGTGCTATAAGAAAAGCCACCTCCTACGATTTGTGCTAAATGATTTTTTCACAAACTTCGATTTGTGCTATATGACTTTTTTCAAAGACTTCGAATGATGCTATATGATTTTTTGGGGCAAAATGAACTTTTTGTACCTAAATACTCAGGAGATTTTGAAACACATTTTGGCACTATCAGTTTGGTACCCAAGAGGTAATAGATATAACGATATAAGAAGGGAGCAGTGAATCAATGATTTTTACATTAAAATAATCAGTAATCATCAACAATTTATTCTATTACAAAATCAGTTTAACAAGTAATTTCTATTACAAGTTTTACAAGTTTATTGCTCCCAAAAGAAAACATCTTTCACAAACTTTCAATCTGTGTTGTTTCGTCGTCTCCCGATTCCTGCAAGTTCTTCCCGTAACCGTAAATTCTCCGCATCTACCCGCCTGCTCACCTGATTCAGGTAGTTCGACATATGACGCCGGTTGGCAAGCTCACCTTTAATCCACTTTATCATCTGCTGATAAGGCTTTTCCCAACCAAGCTCAGCAGCCATTCCCGTCAAAACCAAATAAGTTCCGTCCATATCCTCCGTATTGCACAAGCTAACCAACACACCCTTTAAAAACTCCAGAAGGACTGGAAGGTCATAGTCCCCCACCGCTTTACAAAGCTCCACAACCACGTCAATCCTTCTCCAGTCCTGATGCAGGGTCCCACTTTCCAGGTACTGAACCAGGACCTCCAAAGTTTTGGAGGAAACCTTGCTCAGATGGATGACATCCGTATCCTGTCCCTCCTCCAAAAGACGCTTAAAAACTTGACCCCGCGCAACAAGGATCCTCCGTGGCACCCACATCTTTCTCCCGTCTTTGGACAACAGCTTGACAGTTGGGGGTTCCTTCAGACCTGGGATGTCTTGGGTGTCCTCCTTTAACTTGGCAGCAGCCCGGGCCAGAAACTCATTCACTTTTTTTGCTAATTCCTCCTCCTGTTTGGCACGTCGGCGCTCCCCGTTTAACCGTACCACAGCTAATGGGTCGGACATCCTTTTTCTGTGCGAATAGAAATTAAATTATATTCGTTATTTATAAATCCAAGTGCTGCCTTCTATAAAATAGATATTTCTATAAATTACCTGGCTTTTCAGCAGCAGCAGCACCGTCACAAAACAATGGAGTAAATCTTCAGGGTTCTGAACTGATAATCTGATAATTGTTCCAGAAATTTGGAAACGGGATAATTTTTCGAACAAGATTTCTGAGGTCAAAAATGTTCACGCTCTGTTTATCCGGTGCCAGAATCCCAGCCAGATAGCTCGGACCAAAGCCAAAATACACACAAGTCAGATTGTCAAATCAACTGCTCGGCTTGAGTACCGAGTGGTAAGCAAGTTTTGGGCTGGCTTTAAACATTGGCTATTCCACAAGTTTTCTACCTTTTCCTGGAACCAAACTGAACTCTTTGGACAAACCAAACTTATAATTTATAATATTTAAATTATCTAAAATAAAACTTTTTTATGTCCAGAACGTGATTTAGTGACCAGTAATCCCACTGAAAACTGATTTTGAATATCTGTTCAGTAATGAGTTTTATGTTCCGCAATGTGCCACGACCCTCAGAAAATAAAATTTTCAAAATCATAATATTCCATACTATTTGATGAAAAGTCGTACGTTGATGTGAAATTAAAAATTTTGATATGACCTGACATAAACGAGATATGATTTAATCAAAGGGCAACTGATAACTCCGCCCCAATTGGTCATATTTAAATTCTTGAAATTTGACACACACACACATTCATACACATTTAAGTGACCCTGTAGACGTACAAACTTTTGATTTTTCGAAATTCGAATATTTCAATTGGGGTTGGAGGTCAAGTTTTTCAAATTGTCCCAAATAATTATATTTTTCTGGATTTCCCGAGACATTTAGAACAACTTTAGTGAACACAGTATGACGGTTAGTATTTTTGAAAAAAAGTTATAGCGATTTTTAAAATCTCCGACAAAAAAATGCGAACTTTACCTTGAAATCCATTATAAATGGACGTATTTATTTAAATACTAAAGTAATATAGGTAATATATGTTTGTTAGAAATACGCATAGTCATTGATAAAACTTCTATTTAACTATTTCATTCTCTTAGGTCTAAAAATTAACAATTTATTACTGATTTACTAACAAAATTCTTACGAATAACGTTGTATGAATCATCTTTACACGGGTTTTTGTTTGTATTTTTTTTAAAAATTAAGGTGTGTTTGTGAGTATTATATATTCTGGATATTTTGTAATATAGTTATTGTTTTTGGAAAAAGAGCCAATGAAACGTACAAAAGTATTTGTATACAGCTCTTCAAACCCCTAAAAATTCAAATTAATTTATTACAATTTTCATTTTGTTGTTTTAAATTGCATAACTTCTAACATATTAAATACTCTGAACGGGTTAGTAAGCAACAGCTTCAACATCAACAGTTAGCAAGCTTATTTAATTCGAGAAAAGTAAAGTTGCTAGAACAGGAGAAACATTGTGAAGTGCATTAATATTGTGAAGTGCACTATGCAAAAAATGATCACCAAATGAAGTTCAATATTATGTAAAAAATATGTAGCAAAAAATTTCCGTTTTGGTAGGACTTACTAATCAGTAATATTATTTTAAGCAAATAATATTTTAAAGAGGTGGAACTTGGAACATTATTGCTGGTCGTACAGTATTTATCGTAATTTATTGTAAACGGTACTTTTATCCAAAGTACGCTACGGTTTGCTGCCCGTTGTTGACATACTAAACTAAGTAAACTTCTTGTCAATAACTTTAACGGCATTAAAGTATAAGAAGATGGATGTGATTGCAAAGCGTTATGTTATCTCATTTAATCATAGATGTTTCCTAGAAAGATATACATTTTGTAATAGCTCATTATCCATATTTGATTGAAAACTTTGTTTTTATTAAAGGTAAACCCTGTTGAAGGAACAACACAAAACATGAATAATATTCTAGTTTAAATTATGGTACCCATAATCTCCATTTCTACTTCCTTTTAAGACATACTACCATTTTATTGTATATATTATTGATTCATTTTTGTTTTTCTCTTAGTTAGCCATAATCAATTTAAAGTTTTATTGAATGCTGCATCGGTAGTAATGCGCAAAGACTTTTATTTTTCTTACGGAAAAGTCCAAATGGCTACCATATCTAGACGAAGAATTGTTCTGGATCAACGCTACACTGATAAAAAAGGAAATCGAGAAACTCGTTAAAGTTAATTTGAACCGCTTCTGGAAAGTCCGGTGGTTCTTTACCTTAAATGCGTAGTTTAAACCAAGTTTTTTAGATTAAAACATATATTTGTTAAGGTACAACTAAAAACCTGTAGTAAAATTTCTACCCTAATTAGCTTATTGCGCCTTATTTTCTTACTACAAAAGTTGATATTTTGTCATGATTACGTACATATTCCAGTTTCTTGCAAAAGAAGGTGTTAAAACGATTATAAAGCATTTCTTGCATAAGTAACTTTTGAATTTGTACTGAAACTTCCCATTTTTCCTATTTGGTGCACCCTCGTAAAAGCTAATGGCAAGTTGGCGAAAGCTCGGGTTCTTTAAAATAAATTCAGCCATTAAAAATGAATAATTCTAAAACCTTTATGATCTTTAAGATGTCAATCTAATATTTATTATACGCTTCCTAAAGCTTTACAACTCTATAAAATTTACTGGAACAAGGAAAGCCAAATTAAATTTAACATTACATGATCCAATCCCGTTTTTGCAATTATGTGGAAGTATGATTCATCCCAACAAAAAACCTGATTTAAAAAAATCCACGCCACTTATACTTTGCAATCGATTTTAAGTTTGAAAGTTTTTGTATAAATACTAAAAATATGTAGCCATTTTAGCGAGTTTTACTTGATTGTCTGGTAGTGTTTCAGCTATACAAACGCATACAGAACCAAAAAATGCGATTCTCAGTTTTCTTGTGTAGTTTCTATTTAACATCTGCTTGTGCCTTGTCCATCCAAGATGAACAGAACATTCTTGAACAGGTATTAATTAGTTTATAGTGAAGATATTTGAAAGTGGTCAATGTCATTAACCATGAAAGTCCATCAAAAATTTGCAGTTCCGAGAAAGGATCAAAGGAACCGATACAAAACCCTACATGTTGTCAGACACGTATCTTACAAGATGGCTTAGGGCAACACACTACAACCTTAAAGATACGGAAGAAATGTTTTTTGAGGTGCTTTTTATCAATTTAAACTTAACCTGAGAGTATGTAATTTGAAATTGGCAAATATATATTTTCACTTAGAACCTTGAATGGAGACGGGAAAATGACGCAGACAACCTTCCACTGGCGGATTAGTCGGATTTAGAGCAAGACTACGTCTATCGTACTGACACCCAGGATAAGCAAGGCAGACCAGGCAAGTGTTTGCAGAAAATAACTTACTAAACTATCATATATGAGTTGGTGATTACGTTCACACCTAAACATAACTTCTTAGTTCTTCACGCAAACTTTGGACAATGGGACTTTCGAGCAGCGGCTATGCAAGGAAAGCTGCGCCGGTTATCATTGTACATATGCCGAATGTTTGAGACTGGGGAGCAACGAATAGCTAAAGCCAGCGAATCAGGATTGAATGTAACATCTACAATTGCAATAATTGATCTAGATGGATTCAATTCTGTTCAGCATATGTGCACTACTTGTAGGTGATTTAGAGTATCAGAGAAAAAATACTGCATCCAAATAGGCATTGAATCTAAAAATGCTAACAGTTTGTATTTGAAACTTTTTCAGGTGTAACACTATTCGTACAGTTTATAGATTGTTACGAGTCCCACTACCCGTTTCTCACTGACGAATTGATATTCATAAACGGTACAAGATTTATGCAAGCATTGCCATAATAATCATGTGGGGAAATTGAACACAAATTACAAGCTGTTTTTCTATATATGCCCTTAGCTCCAGCAAAATTTCAAACTTTGATGTCGGCTGCATCTGCAATTTTACAGGATAGCACAGTTATTAAGGCATGTCGCTTTTTCGACGACAAAAGCAAATGGATGCCTTACTTGGATGAAAGGATTGAACGTGACCAACGATATCGTAATGCTGGAGGTACAAAAGAGTTTTAACCTATGACAGGATATTAAGGCGATTGGATACTATATGTACTATATTTATGGTATATAAAATATTTTATGGTAAACGCATAAAAAATTAAATTCACAAACATGATTAATTGCCTGGTTTAATTGCGGCGCTTTTTACACGTGCACCAAATAAAAGTATTTAGTTCTTTTGATTTGATACAATATAAATTGTGGATTTTTGAGCAGTGCTTTTGAGGATGTCTGACCTTGCAGCAAGACACACAATGGGTATGATAGAATGTTATAAAATTTTCTGCAAGCATATACTGATAGCATGCTCGAGCATTTGAATGCCTGTAGGTAATAGTCGATTTAATGAGTTCTTGGCTTTTCTGTATTTTGGATTTGATGGATGTTGTAGTAATATAAAAAAACTTATGATGCTAGACGTTCACACTAAATTAACCTTTATTTGAATTAGTATATTGCATAAATTATATTTAGCTTAATATTAATATAAAATAACTACACTGGTGTTATATTCCGTTTCTTGCAAATCAAAAAAAATGTTGTTGAGCCTTTGCTCTATACCTTAATTAGATTTTTACCACCGATATAGCCGTACAGCATTCCAATTATCCATTCCAGACAACTATCATTCCTGTCTAGTTCCGTCGACTACTGCATAATTTTGAAAATGTAACTGGCTCGGCAGCTCTTGCAAAGTATCTACAAAATAATTTTTTTCGATACTAATTATTTCACCATCATATTGTTCAGTTGCTGCAGCTGCTGAATTAGATCGGTGGGATTGTGACAGTAGACGTGGAGCATTTTTTTCAGAATTGATTTCCAAGCCATTTAAAAGTGGCGAGGCAATTTCTCCCATTGGTAAACTGCAAATTATTTTAAACCAATTCATAAAATTAGTAGCATAGAGTATTAGCAGAATAAGTATTCATTACCTCTGAATGATTTTGTGACAGTAATTTCGATATATTGAAAATCGGTCAGACTGCCTTGTTCGTTTCGTTCTTGTAGCTTTGCTCGGTTGGTATTCTAACTTGTTTCTGTTTAGGTTGCTGGAAAAATAAATAGAAAATACAATAAGTACTAGAGCAATTCTGTTTTATGTTGATGCTAATATATAAAATCATACTGAATTGTTTTCAAATGATTTTGAAACTGTTTCCATTCCTGAAAATTTTCATTGCAGATGGAACATGTAACCTCGCGTCCAACCAGAAGCTGGACGTTGTGTACTGATTTTAAGTGTTCGCTTTTGATGTGATTGTTATAAAATTTCATGCCACACACTGGACACTCGATATGTTTTCCTCTTATGTGTGTCTGAAGGCCACTTCGGCCTGCATAAGACTTTCCGCATAGGCAGTAATATTTACGGGTATAATCCGGTGCGTGCAAAACTTCAGGTTTTGTAGACACACTCTGATTAGAAATACTTTGAGTAGACGTGGGTTCACTTAAGCTGGCATTAATGTTTTCAGCAGTCTTCGCAACGTCTGCATTCTTTATTAAAGTTTCGGAATTTCTGCAGGTTAAGTATGATTCGGCACGCAGAGTTGAATAATTTGTTTTATGTTTTTTCTGCAAATCTGTTAGCTTGTCAAGAAACGCTTTAGCCATTGACTGATGCTCAAATGGTCCTATAACGATACTATTATCGTTAACAATTCCAACACTGCTGCCTAACAGATCAAGTAATGTGATTAAGTTTTTAGAGTGTTTCTCGTACTCCCTTCTTTTTTCTCTTTCAATTAGCAAGTCCACTTTAAGTTTTTCCATTTCTTCGTCGGTTTTTTTGCTTTTGTTAACTGATTCTATTTCAAAATTGCGTAACACGTAGGAAATTCGCTCGGTTTCTCTATCAAAATCAGACGTACTTGCCTCTGGTATTTGTGGAAAGCCAACCAAGTTAAGAGCTTGATATACCGGATCATGTTCAAATACACTATTATCTATGTCACAGTTTGGGATATCCATGATAATAATTAAGTGTCGTATTCTAGTTAACTCTAGTTCTAGTCACATTTAGTTAACTAGAGTGTAATTTTGTGATGTAGGTTTTGCTTAAATTATAATTATTTTGTGAGTAATCGTTTATTTTGTGGATTTATGTATCACCGAACCAAGCGCACAACACATTTTATACAAATAAACGACTTGAAACACATTGAAATTGCTTGTTGAGTTACCAAGTGCTACATCAACATGCTGCAGAGTAATATTATTTGAATTTTCATTAAGTTTTTGTATCAGCAAAAGGCGCTACTCTAAAATTGAAATATTATATATATGTGTGCTTATGCATAAAATTGGTGATCGATCGATCGATTGGTGATTTTTGAAGTTAGGAAACCACGTAAGATGTATATTTGTAGTGAGTCACTGACATTAAGTTGTGTTGAAGATATACTTAACTGATAATTTAGCTATCCAACAAACATGTTTTTATATTAGAGACGTCATTGCTACATAATCCTTTTTATTGATTGCTGTCAGAAATGTCAGCACACAAATACGAAACAAGTGCATGCTAGTGTTAGTAATACTGTATTACTGCTGAGTAAAATTGTAGTATAAATTTACTCGTTTGGAGACATTTTTTCTTGCATATGTATGTTTATGTCTGGTATTATGGATGAAACATAAAATTATTTTAATGTAATTGTTGCTCTGTTAGTTTCTTTTGCTAGCTAGACATGATAATATCTTGTTACATATTATGTTGCAAGCAAAAATTCTAATTCAAAAATATGCAAAAATGCAACATCCTCAATATCTCCACAAACCTTTAAGTTAGATAGGTGAAACTCAGTCCACAAGGGTAATCCACTACTCAGATTAATATTCCGGAATCCAGGTTACCCCAATTCCCCATGATCCCCCCGGGGCAGCTCCTACCATACGTAAACTGCACTATATAGGACGAAACTCAGTTTTAAGGGGTAATTGAGTACACTAAAGTTTTTATTTCAACACAACAAACGACATGCTCTTCATGCACTAAACGACAACCAAAAAGTTATTTTCAGCAGACAACGTTCATAACTTTTTATCCGTGCCGTTCATATTTTCGACAGGTTATGAAATATAAGAAATGCACAGCAAATGAAATGAATAACATTTAAGTTAACATCAGAATAATGTCCATTTTATCTGTAACTGAATTTGCGGCCGTTGCCGTTCTATATTCGAAAAAAGAAATCCTTTTTAAATTTTAAATTCCAATTTTAAGACAACTTCAGTCTACAATACATTACGTCTTATTTTCAAAGTTCAGTTTTATCATTTGTTTTGCCAAGTGCTGCTTGAAACGTGTTGCGCCAAAAATTTATACTGCTTTCAAACTCATATGAGGTCTCAACTGTGGGAGGGCTCCCAAGTTCTAAAACATCCATTTTTGGAAAAGAATCATTTTCAACAGTTATCGGGTTCCAGTTAAGTTGAGTTCCATCACTCCATTGTTTGCTTGGAGCTCTAAAGCAAACCGATCAAAACTTATGATAAGTTATGAATTTTTAGAATTTAACATTATGTTCCAAACAATAATTCTTATAATTACCCATTCACAACAAAATCTGTCCAAAATTTGACTAATTCCTTTGAAAACTTTTCATCCTGGGGGGTATCGAAAGGTTGACTGAATATTGGATGCGGGAACAAAAACTGGAGATCTTCTGCGTGTCCAATTTTTCCTAAAATTATAAAAAAATGTTATTATGTTCATAGTCCATCCAAAATAGCCTATTATGCTTACATTGTACTTACCCGGTATACGCTTTACCCCTATTTTTTCCGTTCCACTGTGTCTTGCATAATAATTAAAAATATAAGGCCATACATTCATTCCAGCCTTGGCCATATCTTCTGCTGCATGTAAAACATGCATCAAAAACCACGAGTCCGTATACAACTTTATCACTCCGTCCAAATTATCTCTGGTAATTGGTTGTTTACCAAAGTAGTAATCTCGCAGTTTTTCTGACACGTGATTGAGTTTGTCCTTGGGAACAAAGCTCTCATAGCCAAATGCTATGGGAGCAAGCTTGTTCCAGTCAGTGTTCAAACTTTCAAGTTGACCTTCTACCGCAATAATATCTAATTGAAAACCAACCAAATACACTCTTCAGTATATTTCAAAAAAATATGTTTATATATATATATTTTATAAGCTGTCCATTTTAAAAAACTAACATGCTGTACACACCATGCTGCCTTCATCCCGAGTTATTCCAAGAACAACAGGTACTTTGTTGGGATACTCAGTTTTTGCTCCATTTACTGTAAAGAATGATGATGGGGCTCCAGCAAAGAACGCATTATGTTGTGGTTCTTTTGAAGTCGGAATAAATGAGGCAATTGGCAGGTTTGCTGGCCAGCCCTATTTAAATTTGTTTGAATGACAGTTCTATAAAAAGGTAATAAGTTAAAGAAAATACAAATTCTGCAATTTTGCACGTACAGAATACACTGCAAATTGTGATTCCACTAATTTATCAGCAGAAACATTTTCTAAGCATTTCCTTATTTCCTTGGCATCTTCAGTATTTGGACACTCTAAGATTTGCGCCAGCTTTTTAGCATTTCTCTTAGGATTTTGTGCGTGAGCCCAGAAACTGAACACTCCGCTTTGCATTACAGCCGCGCTATACAAGCCTTTTGTTGAGGGAGCCATTAGTAAAAAATGAACCGCTGCGCCACCTGCGCTTTCTCCCATTATTGTAACTTTTTCAGGATTTCCCCCGAAAGCAGAAATGTTGTCTTGAACCCACTTTAAAGCCATAACTAAATCTCGTAGGCCATTATTTGATGTAAATGCAGTGTCAGTTTCTAGAGTAATGAATCCGGCAACGCCTAAGCGATAGTTTACCGTAATCAGAATAACGTTTTCATTTTCCATGACATATTCCGCTCCGTAGGTATGACCTTCGCCAAACGTGAAGCCTCCACCGTGCACCCAAAATAGCACAGGAAGTTGCTTGGCTGGTGAACCATCTTTATTTAGGGCAGAAGATGGTACGTGAACTTGAAGAAAGAGGCAGTCATCACTGCCATTTTGGCCAGCTTGGATACAAACGTTGCCTGGAGCATTGGCGATTTTTAGTGTGGTCCATTTTTCAGTTAGAGGTTTAGCGGGCTAAAGTAACAAAGTTTACCGTACTCAACTAATTTTGTAACTTGTGTAGAGAAAACTGGATTACTAACCTCAAATCTGGGCGTTTTACTGGCGTAGCGCAAACCTAAAAAACAGATGTATTCAATCGAAGGATTTCTGGATTTCTTTAAAATTCCTTGAATTGGCCCATTTTTAGTGGTAACTATTTTTTCGGATAATATATCTCTATCCTCCGCTGCCTCGGCTTGATATAGCAAAGTGAGTGCGACTAAAGGCAACAATTCTAATTTCATGTTGCTATGTGAAAATGAATGCGAATTTGCTGGAACTAAATGAGAGAAGAGAGGTGTCCAGACACAGTTCAATTGACCGAATGAGTAATCTCCAAGCGATTAGAAGCAATTTTATCGTTAATGTTTGTCTGGACCGTGGAATATATTCTTATGGTACATGGGAATAATCAGCACTGCACTGGAGAGTTAGCGAGCTCATATTCACATTTTTACAAGGTTACTCAAATGACATAATAAACAACAGAATGCCAAACGTCATAGTATAAGAAATTCAACATGTTTCTTCCTTTTAAAAGTTATAAACGATGCTAGTTAATAATTTAGTTGTGAATTGAAGCTATTTTGTTATGATAATTTTAATAAATGATTAGATTTTTACTTGTGTTGCAAAATTTTATTAATAACGGGTTTTATTTTGAAAGTTGCATAAGTAGTTCCTAAGTGCTAGTGTTAAGGCTCGTAAATTCATAATATGCTATTACTCAAGTTTGTCATTCATTCAGTTTCAACAAATTATACATAACGTCATGCCCATTAATCGATTGCCCGTGATAAGACCTAATCACGTAAGAGCGTTGCCTCAAAAGACCGTGACTAAAAGACCGTGTCCTCAAAATACCGTCACCGCAAAAGACCGAAACTCGAAAATGTCGTTGTTATAAAAGACATAAGATACAAAATGTATTCATTATATTTTTTATTTTTATTTCGTCTATATGATATACTCAAAGTACACTAAATGCTATCAACAAAGCGTACAGAACACTTATAATTTTTTCCCGTACTTTGCGAAATTGGAGCTCTTCGAGTTCCAATTAGACAGCAAATGTATGGGAAGACAAAATACGTTTAACAAAAACTTGAAGCACCAGGAAGGAGTGTTAATAAATATGACATTTCTCATTTCCATAATTTAGTCCTGAGAAAGCTCACGGAAAGTGAACGAAAGCTTGACTGCAGCCTCCATAGCCAAATAGCACCATGACTATGACATGATATGTTATTTTTATGCTTCCCTTTTCTAGCATTGTTTTTTAAAATGCTAGCCCCTTCACGCAGTCCTGTATATCAGAAAATGGTCCATACTTCACACTAAAAAATTTACTAATTTTTATGTACAAAGTATTCAAAGTAAACATTTTAAATTTGCTGGACGAGGCATGGGCAGGGCAAAACCGGCGTTACAAAAATGATGTTTCCTTTCAAACTATTATTAAAATACATGGGAAATTGGTCTCATGCATTGTGACAAGGAATGTTCATTCTATCAAAATCTACTATCTATCGTGCTAAAATACGGAAGCATAAAGATTTAAAATAGTCTACTACATATTAGTCCATATTTATTAACACTTCTGAAGCTTTAACTTTGTCGTTGGCAACTTTTTTGTTCAAAAATTATTAGTGTTCTATACGCTTTGTTAATAACATTTAGTGTACTTTGAGTATATCATATAGACGAAATAAAAATAAAAAATATAATGAATACATTTTGTATCTTATGTCTTTTATAACAACGATATTTTCGAGTTTCGGTCTTTTGCGGTGACGATATTTTGAGGACACGGTCTTTTAGTCACGGTCTTTTGAGGCAACGCTCTTACGTGATTAGGTCTTTTGTACCATAACCCCATTAATCATATCCTGTTTGTTCTCCGCGTTGCAAATAATGCAAATTAATCAGAAAATTACTTTGTACAACTGGTGAGACTAAATTACTTAAATGCTGCATTAAAAATAAATGCAAATATTTTACACGTACTGAGGAAGATTCATAATATTTCTCTCTTAGTAAATATTTCAGAATGATGAATGACTAGGAAAACTCAGTCCCCACGTGCGACTTTATTTCATGGTAGCCGATGTCGCTATGTATGTCAGGGTAATACGCTTATCGAATTAGGGTTGTGATTACGGATATCAACTCTAAATCAGGATCTGGTGTTGCACATTATGATACATGACTTCAATAATGACGCATAAATGATCAATTTGCACGTAATGTTTGTCCAGCATAAACGTAATTGCAAAACAAAGACCAATTGGCACGTTTTAAAGTAATTCATTCGTTCATTCATTAATTTCAAAATAATTTGTATGAATGTTGTGGAAACTCAAAATATCTTATTTGTTCCTGTATTTGCATGCTACAAACAAATAGTTGCAGAGCTACAAAATTCACAATCAGTTTGCGTATCAAAATTACTATAAAATGACTGATTTGGCTATCCTGTTCCATCATTCGTTTAGCGCTCAGCAAAACTAAAGAAGAACTATCACTTTTAGAATTCTACCAGTACCTTGTAAAATTTCAAAATGGCGATAGTGAATATTCTTGGAGTTTTGATTGTCATCCTAGGTGCAGTTTCTAGTCAAACCCAGAGAGCAATTTTGTACGATCAATACAACCAAGCAGGAGAATATATAATTCTTCCATCTGGATATGTTGCAGATTTGTCTACGGAAAACTTTGACAACCGGGTTCATTCTGTTTGCGCCACGGGAGTGTAAGTTCAAGCGTTTTTGTATTTAATCCAATTATTTTGTAAATTATTTAATGAAAATGCCTGAATACCTGAAAAATGAAATTTATATACTTAGAACGAATAAATTTGTTTTGATTCCAGATGGCTGTTTTATGAACATCCAAATTATAATCCTGATGGAACGGGTTCAGTTGAGTACACGTTTGGACGAAATAACTACTGTACAAATTTGAAAGTTATTGGCGGCCGTGTTTCCTCTGCAAGATATGCTGGCCACCCAAAGAACTATAAACTTGATTCCTTGACTGTTTATGAATACACGTATTTCCAGGGAAAGGAAGAGTACGCCTACAATGAAATTAATAGTTTTGCTGATCTTCAAGGAAACCATCAATCGATTATCATTACAGGACAAAGTAGCTGGACGGTGTTTGACAAACCTAATTTTGAAGGAAATACAATTTGCCTGAAGGCACAATCTCTTACTGGTGAGCCTACCTTTATTGATGACTTGCAAACGTTTGTACCGTATGGAAGTATTAGATCAATCAGAAAAGGATGTGTCAGCTTGTAATGTAGATTTTAAATAAGTTTTTTATCGTAATTTAATCTAATATATTTTCTTGTATGCCTTATTTAAATACTTGAACTAAAGCAACATAAGATCATTAAACATAATTACAATAATCCATAGACAAACTATACATGAAAAATTAACATAATTGAAACGGTATACGTAACGTAATTTGTTTTGAAGAAAGCTACTTTTATATTACAGGTTTGAAAAATGCATGTACATTTGTTTGCTTATTACTATGACACTCTCAAGACCTCAAAAATTTAGCAACTGGTTTCTTTGTTTCCACAGTTTTACTTTGTCGGCACTGTAGACAGCGTGTCCTGAAACGATTCTCGTAGTTGATTGTTAACTGAGAATAACGAAAATACATCCAGAAATGCTTCGTCGTTTCGTAATGTTTCCGCCCGAGTTAAACCTTGCTCTTGAAAAAATGAATCTAGTGGTTCTACCCAGTTGTTATTAACGGAAAGCAGAATATACTGTTGTGCAAGTTTGCGATTAGGTATAATCTCAATTTGGGCCAAGACCTTCTTGTATGTATCAGCAACTGTTTTAATCAGTGTTTGCGGAACTGCATCAGATGTTATTCCAAGCTTGAGCTTTCCCAGAAGTGGTTTTTTCTCAGCTCTGAAATAAAAACAAGAAATGCATTTATAAAAAATATAAAACGTTGCAAAAAAATAAGAATGATTGCAGTAATCTGTTGATAGAACATAAGCTTTGCAATATAAATTATTATCTTATCTCACTCAATATTTGCATTACTTTTTGCTTAGAGCAGTTCCCTGCTTTGTGCGTGTCCAAATATCTGAAGCAACAGCAAGCAGTTGTATCCCATCTATTTGTTCATATATTTCCATTCTTACTCCATCTGCTACAAGAATAACAACTAAAATGCAATCGGCAAAATACAGTTTCTGCAATGCTTGGTGTGCCGTTACAGAGGACTCGGTTAACATAAAAACTTTCTCAAATCCGCTTTCGTAGCATGCTTTCCTCAGAAAATTTCTGTCTTCAAGTTCTAAGCAGCTTGATATAATCAGCAAAATTTGCGAAAAGTCTTGATCCTCAAATGCCATCTCCATGTCGGTTTTTATTGATGCAAAGAATTTCCTTGGCATTTGTCTAGCTGTTAAATCTGGCGAATGAGAGCTGCAGATAAAGCTAATCAAGCTACCTTGATATTCAATTTTGCGCAGTTTGTTCACGCCGTACCCGTAACAGAAGCTGTTATCTTTTGCCAGCGCGATTATGGGCGGAAAGCCGTTGGTTTTTCCCTTATAACTTTCCACACTCATTAGTCGGTCCCCAAATTTTTTTGTGTGAACAGCAAGCCAAACCCAGCGTGAAGTTACCAGCATTCCAATAATTCCATCCTTATCAGAATTTAAATCCTGGTATTTGCATTGCTCATTTTGTTCATCCAGGTAGCACAAATGAGCTTGAAATCGAACGTTGAGTTCGTCTTTTATGCTTTCTTTAACATTGGACAGTAAATTACTTACAATTGCTTCGTTTTCTTTCTTAAACTGTTTTGAACTTGTACCACCATATGAATCGATAGCTTTTCTAATTTCTGCGTCGTACAGCTTAAGCAAATTAAGTTGCTCCATTGTTTGGCAAGCCAGATCTTCTGTATTTCTTGCAGTTACAATCTTGGTATTTTTTTCTTGTTGAAAATGCACTATGGCGTGGCCAATCTTTAAAGCTTCACCAGTTCACTTCCATCACTGCTTTATAACGATACTTCAAATTTTTCAAAGTTTTATTAAGTATTACTTTCTTAACAGAAAGCTTGTTACCTGTTAAAAATATGCTACGTTTAACCCCGAAAACCTAGCAATATTTGCAAAATGCTGAATTTTGATGGCTGAAATCAGGTTACTTAAGTAAAATGCAAAGTTGGAATGTTAATTTTTGTATTCTGCTCGAAAATATTTGTAACCGATTCTGTAAAACGCTGCGCCACAAATTATTGCTTATCTGTGGATTGTTCTTTATCAAACTTTTAGTACGACGTATTCAATATTCAAAGTAAATATAACTACCTATGTACTTGTCCAACCCAGGTCTTGCACAGGAAAGTAACCAATTTTCATTATCTTTGCACACAAAGCTCGGACAGATTGTATTAGTCATTACTATGTATGGATTATCATGATTTATAACTTTATACGATCAGATATTCGGCAACTTCCAGCAATAAAGTGTATTAAAGCACATAAATAATTGTGACATGAATATTTATTCGGCAACACGTAGTATGCATAAGCAGTTAACTATACGTTTTTATGCAGGTTTGCGTCATGGGGCATTATGGCAATAGAAAAACGGTAGATTTTCCCAAAGAATTGTTTGCATGTACAAAATATGAAAGGTGTTCCGGTTTGACCAATGGATTATGAGGTTTTTTGCTTTTACAATATTTATTTTTTGCATTCTTGTGTATGACTATCTCATTATTAAATAGTATGTTTTTAAAAATTAATGAAATTTTGAAAAAAGGATATAAAACAAAGCAGTCTGTATAATCTATAATACTACTATTGTGCAGGTGCAAAAATGTCAAATGTTAAAGAAGGGAATTAAAGTTGGTCATAATTACAATGTTTGTGGGTGAAATGCATGGTAAAACAATGCCCAAACAGTCATTTCCATTCTGTACCTGCCAAGCCAAGATAAACGATTACTACGTTTTACCCGTCAATAAGATAGCTACCCGTTTTGTTGACAAGCTTCCACTACCACCAAGCCTCCACAAACTTAAGATCAGGACGTTTGCTAAGCCCATGCCATTTTATTCAGACTTTTAAATTCATTAAGCTTTAAATTATTATTTTAATTAATATTATACTATTGATGGACAAGCTCATGAGCTTGTGTTTTAATATTTCATTTTTGTGGTCTTTAGGTGGGTTGAATAAGCCAGTTTATGTTTCAATAAAAAAGTGCTGGCTAAAACTTAATAATATGAAATACACATTAAGCTTAGCTATTAGGTTATCGATTAACGAACTCAGATGTGTAATAACTAATTTTTGAACATTTATTTATATTGTAGTAAATATATTATGTGCAGTATTGTTTTGTATTTTAAAAACTTAAAAAACTCAACCAACCAACATAGCTTAAAACAGGGTTCTTAAAAATAAATTCTTAAGAACATAATCCTTTTGGGTTTTTATTTTTAAAGCGCAACATAAAGCAAAATTCTCAAAAAGGATTTGCTTGAAATGTATGAATATGTATATTATGCTCAGCACCAGCCTTTTCTAAATTGCACCCAAAATGTCCCTTGGTCCTTAGTCGTTAACTTAAGACAATAGCTGAGTGTTCATGGCTTAAAATCTCAAGTAGGTTTGTAATATATTTATGTATCGAAAGTATACACTAGGTACTTCTATTCATTCTGTTTTTAGAATTCATGAAGTTTTTTTCAGTTCATTTTGGCTACGTGAGTACTTCAAGGGTACCTGAGTACTTGACTCTTTCGTATTAAGTTGTTCAATTGGTTTTTTAGTTTGCATTTGGCAACCGATGTGGTAATAACTCTCTACATTTTGTGATTAAATACTTCATTTAGAATATGGCTAAACTAGGAGATAAGTTAATAGTGGAAGTATTGGAAGAACTGTCTTCTTCCTCTGAGGAGAATGACAGGGATTTGGAGGATGTTTCCAGTGAGGAGGAAGGAGCTTCTATGAAGATGTACGGAGAAGACGAAGTGGAGGAGGAGGATGGTCTATCCTTTATAAAAATTTGTGGCACCAGAACATTAGCAAGTGAAGATAAGGTGAACAAGGAGGCTACTGAGTTTGAAGAGAACGCCAGAAATGATGGAATGTTACAAGAACAGGAAGCAGAGATTGATGCCCTTCACGAGGAAAATCTAAGACTGCAACAGGAACTAAAACAGGCAAAAAGAGTGAATTTGGAGCAAAAGGAAGAAATTGAAAGATTGACGGAGGATCTGGAGGCAAGTAGGAAAAGGGAACATGAATGGCGACTAAAATGTGGCAAACTAAAAGCAGGTCTGGGAAGGGTGAAGGAGATGAACCTGGCGATTAATGGGTTGATTGACAAGGGCTTGGATAGTTTGGATAAGGAGAGTACTTCAGAACAAACAGAAGTCAAAACTGTGAAGACTGAAGATAAAAAGGTAGCATCTCAAGAGCACTGCAGACGTTCAGAGAGAATATTTTTATCTGCCAGTGCCAAGCAGGGGATTAAGACAGAACCGGAAGTGCAAGTGACTTCACCTCCGTCTCCTCCAAACAAGAAAACTTATCAGTGCAAACAATGCCCTATCAAATTTTATCATGAATATCGGCTAAAAAGACATTTAAAAAAGAAGCATGGAAACTTGAATCGATTGAATGAAACCAGAAAATCTTTACGAGTGCAAAAGCAACCAGAAGTTAAAACTGAAATTAAAACTGATGAATATGTATCGTCGTCTAATGAGCAGAAGAAGCATGATGTGGATCATTCGAGGGAGCACGAAGGTCACTTTTGCATTTGTGGAGCTCGAACCAGTTCCCAAATAACTTTAAAAATGCACGTGAGATACCACACAATTGGGAAAAACTTCAAGTGTCCAAAGTGTCCACTGAGGTCTTACTCCATCAGCAATTTAAATATACACATGAAAAAGATTCATAAGATGAGCTACAAGAAAGCTAATGGCTGTGGCGACTGTGGAGCTACTTTTCAGACTAGGGCGAAATGTTGGGAGCACATGAAAGATACTCAGTAAGAAATTACATAAGAAACTTTCTAGCAAAATATTCATTTAGTAATTATTTGAATAACGATTTATTTGTTTTTTAGTAACAAAGGTCCACTTACGGCAACGCGGGGCAGGAAAAGTTCAGCGGTCAAGGTCGAGATTGAGGAGGATCCTCCAGTAGCAGAGGTGATCCCTGAGACCATTACCATAGATGAGGAGGATACCCTAATCACAGACCAGGTTGCTGCTGCAGCTCTTCTCAGTTTGAAAACGGAAGTGGATATGAAGCAACTTCGAAGAAATAGGGAGGAATTGGATTTTGCTTCTCCGAAGCCAGTGATTATCAAGTTGGAAGATATTTGGTATGATGACGACCAGAATGATGAGTCCAGTTTGGAAATTGTGGAGGTTTCCCATAACGAAGAGAACATGGAAGTGGATGATGATCCGTTATCGCTGTCTGCAATAGATTTGGATTTATCCAGCTTGGAAGTAGAACATGGGGAGGTGGTGGGGAGTAAACTAAGGTGTTTGTGTGGAATGGAATTTGGATGTGGGCAAGCACTAAGGACGCATATTCGAACTAAGATGGGAGTAAAACCGTTCAAATGTCAGGTTTGTTCCATGAGATTTCCAAGAGTGGATTATATGAAGAGACATGTTCAGGATTTACATGGGATTGTTATTCCATCGCATCTGGTTTGGTGTCGGGACTGTGGAGAGAATTTTGAGTCTAGGGAGGTGTTAATCCAGCATCGGTTTGATATTCAGTAAGTTGCATGGATAAAATTGAATTTTATTTCTACCTAGTTATTATTGATTTATTCAACCAGTTTTTTATTTATTTTTGATTAATTTCAGTAAAAATGGTCCAAAAACGGGAAGTAGGAAACGAAGGAAGATGATTCACACGGAACGTGATTGGAGTTAAATTGAAGAAAGTAAACAATGTTAAGTGTTCACGTTATCACGTCAATCAATGTTTCAATTATTTAGATGCTTCTTTTTGTATATTATTTTACCAAATTATGTTGTATATTGTAAATACTGTACATTTTGTCATGTTGCCTAAAAGGAATTTTAAATTGGATTAAGATATTGAAAGGCGTAAGTACTGTTAAGATGAATTCTACGATGTACATTTGTAAATGATGATTTTGTGTTAGGTTCAACTTCCTTTTAGTTCACTATTTGTAAATACCTAGGTAAATAGAATCCATTTACTAATTTGGTATTTAAAAAATAAGTTATTTTGCATAAGGTAAACCGCAAAACGTAAAGCTTTTCGAAAACCGCAAAAACATACTACCTATTATGTCATGAATTTTTACGTGAACGGTATTATGTTCAAAAAAATGTGTAAAGGTATAAAATAAAATGGTGTTTCTGAAAAACTTTCCTTTTTCTGTTTTTCCGTCTTCACTTCACATTTTGTATGCATATCCTATGCACGTCACGCGGTTTTGCGAAGGATATATATAAATAAAAGCACAGAAACAATCGGATTACTTTTTAAAGAGTATGTGCATTGAAACTCACGTTGTCAGGCATAGTCAACGTCACGTTGTTTTATATATTAGTCACCAAGTCCTTATTTAAATGTAATTTGATTCCTTTTGCGTCAGATAAGCAGAAATTATTTGGAATAGGAGAATTTGGTTATTATGTCAGGCAAGTATAGAAATGTTTGAGCAATCAATTCCCGTAGCACATAAAATGACAAAGGATGATTGCTGTAAAACCGCACTGAAATCATTGTTGTTCGAAATAAAAATTATGACTTATCTTGGAAACCATCCAAATATTGCGTCTATGGAAGGGGTTTATACGGCCGAGTTAATGCGGGGTATTGTTTACGTAGCAACTGAGTTCTGTAGTATGGGGTCAATTGAAACTTACCTGAGATTGTATGAACAGAATAATGCCAAACAAGTTAGATACTCACAACTTGTGAGTCACAAGCACCACAAACAAATAGACAAGTTATGTGAAATAGAATACATTAAAAAATATAATGCTGTGGGTTCCTACACCATTTCATTTTGTGTAGCCAATTTATTGAAATGATTTGTATTATATTTATATGCTCTACAGATTAACTGTTAACTCTCATGGTGATGAGAAGCATCTATTGCTTCAAGACATGCTAAATTGGTCATATGAAATAGCATGCGGTATGGAATACCTGGAGTCAAAACAAGTAATTCACGCGGATTTAGCAACACGGAATGTTCTTATGACTAGCTACAAAACTGCCAAAATTACCGACTTTGGTCTTTTTCGAAGAATGTATGCGTATCAAAACTACGTTAAAAGGAATCGGGAACCATTACCGTGGCGTTCCATGGCAATTGAGTCGCTAAAACGCTCAGAGTTCTCTTCTCAAAGTGACGTGTCACGTTGTGGGAGATATATTCTCTGGGTGCGTTTGTTACCGCTAAATATTACAATGAAGTATAATTTTAACTTAATAATGTATGGCATTTATAAAGCTGACACTCCATATCCTAGGCTTACATGGAGTTTGGATTTTGTGAAACGATTAACTGATGGCCTTAGATTAGAATGTCCGGATAATGCGTCACCCAAAATGTAAGAGCTTGACATAAAAGCCTTTCAAATCAAGCATTTACGAATTCACAAATGTAACATTATAACTGTATTTGATTGAAATATTTGTGAAATGTTTCTTATTATATTTACTGTTTTTAGATATGCAATCATGATGACGTGTTGGCACATTGATCCAAAGAAAATACCAAGTTTTGCAAATTTAAAGGAACAAATGAGGGACATGAGTTTTCTGTAATACGTGAAAGTAATTAAGAAATTAAGAATTTGTTGACTGTAAAGAAATTGTTTAAACTAAATATTATCGTCACATTGAGACAAACAAATTCAGTTGGATTGCAAATTGCAATTCCAAGTTTTGGATTAACATACCAGTTCAGGGGATAGCCACAAGAAGAAAATGTTTTCTACCTATTTGTTATGCCATTGTTTAAGTTATTAAAAATGAATTGGGACTAATTTATCTATTACAGAAATGATTTTTTATGTAGATTACTCATTGTTTCAATAAATAGCATTTATTTGTCTTTTACTTATTATATACAACGTTTATTTACTTGAATTTTTGGGAACATGAATTTCTATTAATATATGGATGCATAAAGCCAGTTATTATTTAGTTAGTTACCATTGAATTCATATCCATTACATATTGGCTAGTGCAACCTTTTCTTGCAGATCGGATACTTCCGTAAGGAATAAAAGTGTCCAGGTTACCCTTAAGGTCTACAAGGAAAACTGGGGCGCTATCTTCCGAAGTCGGGACTTTTAGACAAATGCTGTTACCTTGAAAATGTGGTTGATCATATATGGTCCACGAGTTTACTCCTGTTATAATTAGTGATTGATGAACTTTGTCAAGGACATTTAGACTTTCTATTTGGTTATATGCAAACTCTTCGTTTCCTTGAAAATATGTGTGTTGATAAAGTGTAATGGAGTCTGTGGTGTAGTCTTTAGGATGCCCGGCGTATTTCATGGAAGATACTTTTCCACCCAGGGTTTTTAGGTTTCTGCAGTGATTGTTTTTACCCCAGACGTATTCTACTCCACCAGTGCCGTTTGGGTTAAAATTTAGTTCTTGATAAAAAATCCAGCTGAAACAAAATGACATAACTATTTTTTTAAATTTCGAACCAGATAAAGCGGATTTGCTATAAATGTAATAAACTGAATTTATGCAAATACTTACATTCCAGTAACGCAAAGAGAACGTGTCTGATCATCAAAGTGTACAGTAGACAGATCGGAAACATACGTGCTTTGAATGCTTACATGGTTTCCTTGACTGTTGTAATCATCAAATAAATCTACTTGTTGTTCTGAGGCAGCATAGGCTCCAAAAAATAGACCAAGGACTGTTAGAACGGTACAACAAATCATTTTGAAATATTTTTTGGGTGAACACTTTTTAAATTTAGAAACTTTAAGAATGTATTTGTGCTTTTGATGCAGTCTGCTAATAAAATGGAAGTAGAGACTGAGGTGGCTTGAAAGTTTGAATATATATAACGGACAATGTCCAATATCAAAGGACCGCTGGTTCTTATCTCAAGTTGGTTGTGTGTGATAATAATACAAACAAACCAGACCTAGTTTCCTCTGACGAAAACTTTTCATTGAAAAGTTGCGCACGCTTCAGTCAATAGCGATATGATCTGTGCATGATCTAATTGTTGGTTTTACATTTGATGCGTATCTTTTTGAGTAAGCTTATTTTCCAAGAATGATGTTAATGTATTATTATTTTATCATATTTGTCTTACATTCAGTATGTTAGATTTGACCCAAATTGCTAAACCTTGTACATTGGCTTATCAGTAAACCGGATTTCTTTGAACCCGCAAGTTTGAGTCATGTTAGTTTTACTTGGCATGACTTTTTAAAGAATAATCGACGTAATGACCAATGAATTTTGTTTAATGTTGCTAATCGCAAGCATTAACCAGAAAATGTATGACAGAGGTACTCCGCAAACAAATGTCATACAAAACTGCATGAGTAACTGTGCTGTCTGGATTTAACAAGTGACATCAGGCTAATGTCATCAACTTTAATTCTTTGGGTGTTTGGTACAAAAAACGCCAAATATTGCGGTTAAAGAACCCATTGCTATGTTTTTGCTGATTGATGATTTTTTTGAAAATCTAAATTTTTAGTGATTGTTTTGAACTGAACATTTATAACCGCAAAGAATAAAACAGTTTAAACTTTTATCAACTTTAATTTAATACAAATCCTTCAATTAGTCGGAAATAACTGTTTTTGTTGCAAAAACATATGCATCTAATAAGAAACGTAGTTTAAATTTAAATTGCATTTACATGACATTGGTAAGAGTAGTAAATGATTTCTTTTGCAAATCAAGTCAAAGTTTGAATGCTTTCAGGTCTGAAGGTTTAAGGTAATATCTTTTTAACTAGGTATTTTCAAAACAGGTCATTTAAAACTAACTTGGCCTTTAACTTTTAATAATGTGCACTAAAGGCATTTAATTTCAAAACATCTTTACCTATGTCAATCAACTCAAAAATTGTGTTTACAAAGCCAGAAAATACCAAGACCGATTTTCTCAAATTGCGTCTTTTCTTATTACTCCAGATTTCCACAATATCCAATGCAACAAAATCACGTTTTAATACAAAATTGAAAGTACTTTATCAAGATGAGACTTTAGCGCCTGAGAAAATACATGAACAAGTATATGAACTTAGGGTTATCTATAATTTGGGTTGGTAGACTAGCTTTGAAAGTACTTTATTTTTATTTTTAAAAAGACTTCGGCAGCATGAAAATCGGGTATACATTACTTCTGGCAGGATTGATTATAATTATTGCTTTGCTAATATGGACAACCGTTCTGGCATAAGGAGAGTCATTATCAATAAGGGGGAATAGATAATAAAAAGTCCTAAAGCTAATAGCTGGGGAGCATGACTTGGAAACAGAATAATGAGACATTTTTGCTGCTATTGTAAGTCACTACTAGTAGCGTTAGGAACACAATATGTGGTAAAGAAGGATAACTTATTAGATTTTACTATTTTACATTACTCAAGGGTTTTAAAGCGAGCACTATTGACCACAAAACAAAATAAATTCAAACTTTCAGAAAACGAATTTCATTACTGAACCAAGACCAAGAAACAAGTTGTTCGTAATTTGAATACTGAATTGGTTTAAGAAAATTTAACTTCGTCTTGTAGTTTTGCGTATCAGTTTCACCATTTGTACCTTTATGAATAACTTAACCATTTTTAGGACTTAAAAGCGGTGCGGTGTTTACGGCTGGTTTTTCTGTTTAAAATTGATGCACATTTAAGCCGTTAACGAGAGATAACTTAATGGGAGTGGTGACATATAGAAAGATGCTGTATTTTTAATAACATTAATGTACAGCCTGCGTCGACGTGCTAAAATGGTTTATATACTCTATTAAAGATCAATCAGTAAAAAATAAAACTGAATCTTTTATGTATAACTACTTAACACCGTTTCTCTTTTTGCCGTAATTCTGTATTCTTTTATCAATTTCTATATCTATACAAAACATTAGACAGAATGAAAGGAGAGAAACGTAATAAGCAGGCTAATTCATTTATATTTGCAAAACAAACGCTTTTTTCATCTAAAAATTATTTAAAAGCCCGTGCTGGCTACACGTTGATAGAAATGCGAGAAAAAAGAGGTTGAGAAACAACAATTACACAGATATAATAAAAAGGTTCGCCTGAATGACAAAAACATCGTATTTATTTAAATTGCTTTAATTTTAATTAGTCTTTAATATCAATAGCAAGTTATAGCGACTCATAACGTAATGCCAATTCATAACTCTATCAGAAATAACTATAGTGTAGTAATTCCGTCAGGAATTACCAGATATTTTAATTAGTATAAAAATGATTATTTAGCTCTATGTCCGGCGGAGTAGAACAACTCCAGCCAACCGTGGGAAAAACGTGTAAATGAATAATTTCAGGTAGTTTTGGTACCTCTCTGTACGCTATTCTTATACAGGAGAATATGTTATGTAACTTGTTATTGTACGTAGATTTGATATAAAATGCGATAATTCTTGATGTAAACTGGAACTAGATTAATTACCCAAGTTATGTAATTTACGTCATTTCTAACCAGATTTTCCAGGCTGTAAATAGCCTTTTCTTGTACCTTTTTACCTACTTTGAAACTACTTGTAAATTCCCGATAATTGGCACAAACGTTGCCATTTATACCTGTTTTAACTTGTAACCTACTTCACTTTCAAACCCATATAAAGAAGGTATTGGTCATTCCCAAAGTCAGTCAGTACCGGGGTTTTGTTGATAATATTACTCTGTCTGGCCTCTGGCCAAGGCATGATTATTAAATAAACATTATTCTCAATTTGCCCAAATAAATCTACCGACTATTTCTTAGCATTTACCACATTGGCGAACTCTGCAAAACTCTCTGCGGTTAGCGCCATTCGCTATCTAACCGCTTATTTTATGGAGGAGGAAGAGAGGCAGTGACGGTAGATACATTTAAGTAACGTTGTTATAGCGACATTTGTTAAGTCAGCGACACTTCTGCTTTGTGTTAACATGGCGGTGATGGCGGTCACCGGACCCCTCACCAACCCCAACGGGCAAATGGTATGGTAACTTAGTAACACATAATATTTCATTAAATATACTTTAAATTTTCAAATTTTATTGCCCGTCCGTTTGGTCGTATACCAATACGGAATGAAAACTTATTTTACAAATTATGTTGGGGATTCTTTTTACGTATTGAAATTGAAACTAATGCCATGTCTATTCTTTTGAGTCGCATGTTACCCCGGTCTGACTCCGGATCAACGCCAACGATGGTAGATTGATTCCGTTAACATCGGCAGCGCGGCGGAGTGGATTAAGGACAGCTTGGCAATAGTAAAGATTACCAATTGTGAGTATTAATATTATTATTTCTCATATAACAAGATTCACTCACACAAACTGCTACATTTTACACTTACACGCATAAAGCAGAAATGGCAGTTTTTACATTGTGCATGTTTTCTTTGAAACAAGAGACGAAAACGGCAAAGTAGTATAAATTTTGGCAAACTTTTGTAACACTCATAAGTGGACAAGTTTAAGAAGACATTTTCCAAATTTTATAAACACATATTCACATAATGTCATAAAGTGAGTACAGGCTATTGGATAGTGTGTAAGTAGAATCATTGGCTCGTCACATCCATATCATGCCGGGTATCTCTAAAAGAAATAGATAGTTGTGCCGCCGTTCATTTATTAAATTAGGACCACTGACCGTCACACTTAAAAGGTGTGCATATAAAATATTATGGACCTCATTTAAAAGAATGAATTATTTCAGTATAAAAATAAAAGTGCATAAATTTCTGTGACAGTTGGGTTTATTAAAATATTTTTAAAAAAAGAGTATTAAACCACTGTATGCTACGCGCCATTGTATCCCCAGGTGCGCGACCTGGCGCTACCCAGATGCGGACATGACCGATCTTGGGGCCTGTCACAGAATCCCTTAAAAGGGAATTGAGCCCGAGGTGTTGGTTGTATTAGCAGCAGTGGGAAAAGGTTTTTAGTGTTCTCTCACCTGCACAGTACCAGTGCGCTGCCCGGCCACGGTACACATTTAAGATAAAAAGAAATGTATTAAACCGGTATAAATCACTGATAATAAATATGATGATAGAAACAGGAAAATGACTTGACTTGACAGAATAAAATCACTACTCTAAAAGTTGTCAGTTGCATGGTATGGTTGGCTTGGCCGCCGCCATCCCATGGGCCACTCCTGACATTCTCGTAGTGCAACAAAGTGGCGACAGCCTTGCCGATTCATGGCGATACTTAATGGCGGTAGCCCGATTATAATTTCGTACAAAGATAGTACATTAGAAAAGGTAACAGAAGAAACTCACAAATATGAAACTGTAGAGAGACACGCTCCGCATATATGGTCCTATAGTGGTGCAAGGTAAACAGGGATTACTGAGAATTATGAAAATGTGTATTATTGAATTTTATATCCCGCGGAGTATTATGGCACTAGTACCAAATAATGGGCTAGCAAATTAATTGTGCAGTTATATTATAATGCCAATTGGGGTCTAACCAACCCTTCCTTGTCACTAGTGAGCAGCTATAGACCACCTCCAACACCCAAACAAATTGATTATTACAAAGTGAAAATAAAATGAATTGAAAATGCACTAGGCGCCGGAACAAGTGTTTCCTACCTAGCGCCGTTATTGTTGGTCACTACAGAGTATACCAACTAAAGGTCCAATGGCTTGATTAAATATTTTAATGTATCCATATAAAAAGGATTTTATCATGTTAACTTAGATTTGTATGATTTCATAAAAAGCCATTTATTCTGTCTAGAGAGAAGAATAACAAATCGGTCAGGCAAACTCATATTATTATTATCGAGTCACTGCATATATTTTAATTGGGCATTTTTAGAAAAGGAGTTATTATTGAAACAATTACATGAATAGCCCAGGTCCTCATGCACAGAAAATATAAAAAGTAATCTGATTTTGCATATTTTATTGTCGCTGCACACCTCGCTCATAAATAGGCGATTTTGGTATTGATGCATCTTTATGCAACTATGTGCTCTTTAAATAATATAATGCGACTTTTGTGAAGGCTCATCGTTCATGAAATTAGAACTTGATTTTAGCCATTGAAAAAGGTTTTGAATTATTTGTCCACGAGAGATGAACATGTCTTAGCAATCATACATGCAGACATTTAAGGTAACATTTTGAGAAAAATCAATTTTTGAAACATTTTGATAGTTGCACAGAGCTGTGCATACAACAGTATAATAGGTACACCAATACATTAAAACATTTTTACACAAAATACACAATCCGTTAACATATGATTTTGAAAGAAAAATAAATTGAAAGAAACACACCAGCTGCTCCTCGCTCCGAACCGCCAGCCAAGCAATAATAAATTCTGAGGTAATAATTATTTGAATTAAAACAAAACATTAAAGTATTGATGATGGTTATAAAAATGGTAATCAATTCTCAAAAGGTATTTAAAATGAAAACTAAACAATATAAGGTTTACTAACTAAAAATGTCGGTAATCAGCTACAAAAGAAAAGCTGAAAAAAGAATATTTAAAATATCCAGGGATTTAATTTGATTTATCTTGAAAAGTAATTATTGAGGGTTTATTTGAATGAATTTTATTTTATTTTAAAAACTAATAGAAAACAGTACTGACTTTAAAGGCAAGCCTGGGTATAAATATTTAAAATGTATTTGAAGTATAAAATAAAAACATATTACGGCCGCAACCCGTATGTGGATTCAACAAGTTCCTGCCGTTTTGTGGAATCAAGTTCCAGATGCCGTCAGTCACCCTCATCCCTTGGAAACAGAGATTTTAAGCTGTTCATCCTTCTGAATAGGGTCCGTTAATAAGGGTCCGAACCTGATGTTCCTCTTCCGCTGAGAGCCTTGAGGACGTTCGAAGTACAAGTCCTCCTGCCAGGGAATTAATTGAATTATGTTTGTGTGCGTAGCCCGTGTCCGGCTTACCTTGTGGAACATTATGCCCACCTGCCGGGACACTCGAGTTTTATTGGGTCACTTTTATTTAACCTGCTCTCTGGGTCATTCAATGGTCATCCCTACCTGCCGGGGACGTACTCCTTCCTAAGGGTCACTATTCATCTACATGGGTCCTTCAATTTCAACTTACTGACCTGCCCATTCAAATTTAAACTTTGAGGTCTCCAGTCCAAACAAACTGACCAGATAACACAAGGGATCCTTGGTGTCTCCACTTCCCAAGAAGGAAGTTAATAAACAACCACTTCTAACCCTGTGAATATATTTGAAGATCCTACCACCTAGACCGACCACTCACCCTTGATGGCCGCACAACCCTGGTTACCAATAATAATTTTGTGAATACAACTTACAAGTAAGAAGTAACTCCACCTTTGGTTTGGCTCTGCTTGCAGTCACACAGAACTGCTCATCATCAACACTTACTGCTTTGGCGTTCATAATATACGCTCATCTCAACAACAAACAGCTGCTATTGTTTTGCCTGCTATGTCTCTGCACCGACTATATCATCACTTCATCATCCAGTACGTCATAATAATATTGATCTACACGGCAACACGACGCCGCTGAATTGTTACTGGATTATCAACAAAACATAGGAAACATTTAGTGAAACGTAATTGAATTGCATATAAGTAGTTGAAACAATTTTGAAACGTATAGATATTATTTCAGTATAGACGAATCTTAACACTTAACTGTAACATTTTGGGCAATTTACCTTGAACCAGTTTTAAATGAATTATGAAAGGAAATTTTGTATTCTGTGACTAAATTTTAGTAATACACTTCTCGAATCAGGTTATACGTAGATAAGGTTTGGCCTGTCGGAACTTAGGCCAGATAAGGAGAAGGAGTGTAGTAATTCCGTCAGGAATTACCAGATATTTTAATTAGTATAAAAATGATTATTTAGCTCTATGTCCGGCGGAGTAGAACAACTCCAGCCAACCGTGGGAAAAACGTGTAAATGAATAATTTCAGGTAGTTTTGGTACCTCTCTGTACGCTATTCTTATACAGGAGAATATGTTATGTAACTTGTTATTGTACGTAGATTTGATATAAAATGCGATAATTCTTGATGTAAACTGGAACTAGATTAATTACCCAAGTTATGTAATTTACGTCATTTCTAACCAGATTTTCCAGGCTGTAAATAGCCTTTTCCTGTACCTTTTTACCTACTTTGAAACTACTTGTAAATTCCCGATAATTGGCACAAACGTTGCCATTTATACCTGTTTTAACTTGTAACCTACTTCACTTTCAAACCCATATAAAGAAGGTATTGGTCATTCCCAAAGTCAGTCAGTACCGGGGTTTTGTTGATAATATTACTCTGTCTGGCCTCTGGCCAAGGCATGATTATTAAATAAACATTATTCTCAATTTGCCCAAATAAATCTACCGACTATTTCTTAGCATTTACCACAATAGCAAAGCCTACAATACAAGAATCCACATGTATGATTAAAATGTTTTCGGGACTTTTTTCAATAATACAAACTTAATAACTAGTTTGACTGGGAATTTTTCGTAATCAGTTCATCAAACAGTTGCGCCCTTGTAATTGTATACCTTTAAGCGCTGCCTCAAAAAATTTTCAAAATGTTTTCTAAATTTCCCCAGTTTTGCTTAGTTCTAGCAGGAAATTTTATGAAATATGTTTTATTTTATGTTTTATGAAATAATGGCTATGCGGTGGAAGTTCATGTGGAATACATGTGGTCACGCGTACATAGGACAAACTGGACGTGAATTTGACCAGCGCATCAAAGAACACAAAAACTCCTTACGCACTGCCGACACAACCAGATCTGCTGTATCTGAACATATCTGGACTAATCACGATGACCAAAATCACATGCATACCATACTTTGGGATGAAGCCAAAATAATATGCGAGGAACGTCGGCAGTACCAACGCCTTATTAAGGAGTCAATTTTTATACAAAAGGCACAGCACGATAAGAAACCTTTGATGAATCGGAAAACCGAACTGGCCAAAAAGTACCTTCCTGGATACTGGAATGAGCTCTTTTTTGAAATTATAAAAAGCCCATAGATACAATTAAGGAATCACTACATGCAATAATGTTAAATTAGTCTTGATGTTCTTTTTGCTGGTCAAAGTGAATACTGTTATTTTCAAATGTTCATTTGTTAACCCCTGATGAGGATCTAAGTAAAGGTCGAAACGTTGGGATTCTTTTGTTATAAAAGTCTGATAATCCACTCGTTGCATTACCTTCATTTACATTCATATCGATTTTCACACTGTAAAAGCAATCTTGCACCTCGTGTTATCAAAAGCCGTCGTTCAGTGCTAAGAATCCTGTTTGAGCTAGTGCACAATTTAGTAAATCAAGTATACATCCTGGTAGTATTGTATCGCATAGTTTCCTTCACTAGACAGAATGCACCATTGTCCTTAACCATTACAATGTTATATAAACTGGCCTCATATTCCCTCACAATTTTTGTTCATTATCAAGTCCAATTACGGGGTGAATTGACATACTACTTTATCCAAGAGTTTATCAAGGTATTCAAAGAAATTGAGAAAAAATATGTAAATAAAACAGAAAAAAGATCTCTAGTACGATGTAATGGATTCTTGAGAATTTTGTTAATTGTTGGAATTAGTATTTACGTACAAAATGCAATTGTTGCTAGGAAAAATCCCGACGAGCCTTCTCTATTAATCTCGTTGTTAAGTAAAGATCACAGCTCAATCTGGAAGGTTCTTTTAATGGTGGTACAATACTGGGTTTGGTGCAATCTTTGGGCTCATATCTACTTCAATATTATGCCCGTTTACATTTATGTTTGTACTGTCGTTCGACTTTTGCGGGAACTCAAGTAAGCTAAAGCTCAAATTTACTAAAATATGAACATATCAGTTTAATAAAATGGTATTTACTTTTTTATTTAGCCCCAACTTTAGCAACCATGGCACTGCTTCACAGCTTCGACAAAGAACACATTTTATAAAAACACTAAACTCACTCAGAATTTTTCATGTAGTTTTTATGGATACATTTCGAATATGGACTCAGCCTGTTCTAAAAGCGGTAACCATGTCAATTTCTACTTTGGCTGTCTATGGAGTCTTCAAGTTGGAAGGCAAACAAAGAAGAATCATGAGTTTCACCGCATTACTTTCACTTGCGTATTTGGCTGTGGTTTATCGCAAGTTGGGGCTTTTGCTGGATGCTTCAACAAAATTAAAAAATACTTGGTTATACGACTTGCATTCTAAGGATGGGTCCTCAAAGCAAATGAAGAAGTATATGAAAAGTGTAAGAGTATTTCGTGTTGACGTGCAGGAATATTACTACGTACAGAAAACAACAGTTGTTACTATTTTGTATACAGTTCTAAATGCAACAATCACTTTATTGCTAGGCGATAATTAGATCGCTGGTTTGTTTTTATAAGATGAATTAGTAAGCAAGCTGCTTTATTTCACAAGCGTGGTAAACCACTAAAAGTATTTCAAACTACTGAACTATTAAAAAACGTAGCACCTATTTAAATGTTTTATTTTTTTACAGCTGTGTATAACAGTATTTTTGCAGCTTTTAACACAAAATTTTACAAAATGCAAAATATTCACATAATACACATTCCGTAAAAAGATTCCCAACATGTGGGATTTCTCATGAATAAAAACAGTGAGTGCTATACCCACTCCACACAACCACAATGCAAAAATCACCACAATATTTCCGTTTAGTGATGCACGTTTTGGCTCGACGGTTTCATCCGAACTAAAAAATTCTAGTCCGCTGAATGTTTTTGGCATGTGGTCTAAAATTCCAGATTCTTTAAACCTTCTCAACTTGATAGCTGTGCTAAAAGGACAGTAGCCTTTTACATTTAGAGCTATGTCGGACTGGGAGTAAATTTCAGTCCCAATCGACAGCAAATGTCGTCCCCGTTTATCGAGCGTCTTTGCATAATTAATGCTCTGGTATTCTGGTAAAACTACGGCGGTCTTATTGCATTTTATAAGTTGATCTTGAAAATAATGCTCCTCTTGAAAAGTAAATGCTTTCCTCATATTGGAAATTAATGCCGATAATTTACTGTTGTCTATAGAAACTATTGATGATGGTAACTGCAAGGAGTCTTTCAAATTTGTCAACGTGTCAATTAAAACATCAGCCAGTCTGGAAGCGTTTACTAAATTTGATAAAGTAGAATCAAATTTTTTAACGACGTTTTTGTACATATTATTAAGTGAATACACTTCTGTGTATCCATATAACGAAAAATCTCTTGCTACAAAATAGTGTTCAAAAATGTGTACTTGCGACCGATTCCAATCAGCAGATATGTCAAAGTTTGTTATTCTACTAAAAATTGTAAAGTTGTCTGCTTTCAATTGCTCTAAAGAAAGATAAAGTATTGGACTTCTTGGTAATGCCATTTTATACACGTTGTAGTTTCGATAAGCATTACTCAAAACCAAACCGCTAAGAATTAATCCAGAGAGAATCATTCGAAATGTTGGCACTTTCTCTATATATGTTTGAAATGGATTGCCTTGCTCTAGCAAAATCTTAACTAGTCTAAACAATCTATCTACCCATTTTGAATAGTGGCCTGGCAACCAGAAGGCTCCCCTAATGATTTGTGTAAGAATTATAATACTTAATGCCACACAAAGCCAAACTTTCCATTCGTACACGGCAACAAACTCTCTAAATGGCAACGCTTCTATTCCTTGTTGTCCACAGGCAACAAATCGCAACCGGCTTAAATGGTTTTCGATTACGACGTGGTGATTAGATATAATTTTACTAAGGACAACTTCCAAATTCCAGACAGGCCGCCATGCTATATTTTCATATTCACGCTGACGATACTCAATCATAGGAATCTGCACTTTTGTAAATATTTTATTGTGTGTTGTAGCACAATGAAGCCAGTCCCCATATTGCTTCACATAGTAAGATGAATTTCCAAAAAACGTTCGAATAAGTTTGGATACAGCGTAGGCAAACTTGTCTAACTTGTCATGAAATTTAAACAGTTTATCAGATGGATTGGAGCAAGATTTACTCATATAAATGCTGATCTTCTCTGTTAAAGAGTTCAAGTTTCGTAACGACCAAAAGCCTACATTTGGCAGGCTTGGGTATGCAATACGAATTATCTGGGTAACATTGATATTGAAGAACTCGGTTATATCAAAATATCTTAGTTCGATGCTAAACGCTTGTTCGCTCGGTCTGACAATGCTGACAGCTGCAACTGCTTGAGTTAAATTTGATGCATGTACAACCATAAATATTAAATAATTTATACTGCTTCGCATTCTCAACGACCTCAACCATTCCAGATGAAAGGAACCGTATGGCTTTATAAACTCTGCAGCCCAAAACTCTATCTGTTTTACACTCGGAGTCGTGTTGCTGCTTTCAAGTGGAATCAATAAATGAAATACTGGAACCGACATATTACCAAGAAACTCTCCTACACTTTTGATATAAAACAACTGAAACTCAAACACAACTACATGTGTCCATTTATCTGAAAGTATCATTGGCATAAACAAATAAATCTGTACTGCTCCATGCCATTGTTTTGACAACAAGAGCGTTTTATTAAATCTCAAGCCAAATACTGTGTAGTAGTAATCACCTTTAGTAATGTGTTGTTTGTTAATATTATACCATTCGTTACAATCGTCATCGTCAAGAGGAACTGAATAGTTTTTTGAAAATCTGTAGACCGACCATTGTGTATACTTAATTACAACAGGAAAATTTGTCTCTTTGATATCAGCATTTAAAAAGTTGTGGATGGTTAATAAAGTATTTCGATTGTGCACCAAAGGTTTTATTACTTTATCAAGATTTTCAAGACGGTAGGTTGATTGATATAAGCTGGGCCAATTGGCAATAGATTCCAATACAAATGGAATACGATTGGAGACATCGCGGCAAGGAGGGTATTTTGAACTTTTCAGACAGTAAGTCTTAATGCTGAAAAAACTAACTAACAAACAGAGTAAGAGTAAAAGTCTCATAATAGAAATTGCTCACAGGGGGGCTAGCCTACTATAATATTTTAATTATAAAAAGCCAAAATTCATACTTGATTGCAAAATATCTGTGCAAATTCCTAAAAAGGAACTTATCCTATTTATCAGACCTAGACTAAAGTACTAGAGTCTTAAAACCAAACTGTCATAGAGCAGGGTAGTTTTTTGCACCTATTGATTGAGTGAATTAGCTGTATGAAAAAATGAAGACACGTGTACACCTGCAAAGTCAGTAACACATAAGTACAACCTTCCGTTGTGGCTGCGGTTGCCAACAAATTTGACTTGTAGTTCATTTTCGTATATTTAATGCTTTAAAAAGTAATAGGTGATGTACCGTATTAACCAAAAGAAAAGTAGTGAACAAATTAATGCAAATGCTTTTAGAATTACTGATCAAATTTTGTATTCAGTTAATCAACTTAATTTCTTCGTTGGGTC